>JAULKO010051188.1:0-10786 GCA_032356045.1 Mediaster aequalis | reverse complement strand
CTTGGCTCTGCCAACTTCACACGGAGACGTTACCAGTGTAATTCAGTTCATGTCAGAAACGGGTGATGAAATGGGCAGTCTGACGCCTGTACAATGTAACACCCTGCTTCATTACTTCCAGGAGGGGTACGAACTCAAGTCGTTAACGCCTCAAAACATCCAGACAATCAAACAGCTTCCCATTTTCAAGCTCGTTGGAGATATCAAGACTACAAACATTCAACACTCTCAACATTACTACACAGTGGAAGGCTACCAAGTGCTGATGGATGAAGCCAACATCTGGATGAATCACATGAATTGTGTTTTCCTCGAGCCTCGCCCTTATTTGACTCTGATCTACAGGGAGCTTGGAATATCACCCATAACACAGGCAGACGTTTACTTGCAGTACATTCTGCCAAGTTTTCATCTGCTCACACAGGAGACTAGATCGAAGCACATCAAGAACATAAGGGACAAAGTCCTACAATGGGCTTCAAAGGAAGAGAGAGAAGCCATTCTTCAGCGTCTAACTCTGATTCCAATTATTCGTGACGAGACAAATACTCTGCGGCGAGCAGGCTATTTCTTTGACCAGGCGAATCCGGTCTTTAAGGCCATGGTTGATCCCGGCAAGTTGCTGCCTGAACCTATTAAGCATCTGAGTCTCTTCCTAAAAGATGTAGGTCTCCATACAGAGGTTACCCAAGAAGATTTCATTGGGTTTTCTAAACAAGTAGAAGCAAGAGCTAATCACTGCATGGACGAGAACCAGCTGGAAATTCTTTGTGCCAATTCAAAACTCCTCAAGAATGAACTTGATTGCAATGACAATCTGCATGATGACGATTTTTTACGGAGAATTTCTGAGATCAAGTTTATTCCTGCTGCTCCGATTAGGCCTGAACTGCTGGAAGTTTACCCTTCCTACTGTACATCAGACCTCCAAAATCCGTCTATGGTGTCATTTGTTGCTTATCGTGGATCTGCCTCCTTCAAGTATCTTGAACTTGTCTGGTCAGTTTCTAATTTGTTGCCAGATTGGGCGTTACCAGTTGCAAGAAATAAAGAAATTCGGAAGCATGTACTGAGGGTAACTGTTCATGATTGCCTTGGCGTTGTAACAGAGGAACATGAAATTATGGAAAAAGTGTTGTCGCACACCAAGCTTGTCTGCGAACGCTTGAAGACAAAAAATGTCATCCACAAGGCAGACACACTGTCCGAGGATGCGAGGGAGACTGTTAGAGGTCTAATGGAGAAGATCTTTGGATTCATGAAAGAGAATCTGAGCAAGCACAGGGCACAAATTAAACATCATCTGCAGAACGTTTCCATCTGCCCTGTAGATAATGGTCGAGTTTTTGTCAAAGCAGCTCAGCTGGCATTTGATTTGGATGAAATCAGCGAGGGCTCTCTCAGACCTTACTTGTACAGAGCACCAAGGGCGTTGGGGCTGTTTGATGAGATTTTGGGGCTGCTCGGAACTGAACACCATTGTTCTTTTCCCCAACTTGTCGAAGTATTACACGCAATGCAAGTTGATTGCGGGGATCAATGCTTACTTCCAAATGAACAGAAAACTGCCAAATGTGCTGTTAATGGCATGTTCAAATTGTTACATGACCAGAGAGAGCAATGTTCGGTTTCATTCTCCGAGCTGTATTTACCTAGCTCAATGTACATCTTGAGAAAGGCAGCTAATCTGTATTACACCGACCCAAACGAAACGGATCATATACACGTGGTGTCTACTGAGGCAGAATTCATCCTTCCTCTTAAGCAGTGTGGACTCAAATACAAAAACGAAAAGGATCTCATTAGACATCTACCAGAACAACTTCGCCCTAAATACCTTTGGGATGAGTTGGAAGAGAAGCCAAGTGAAGACTGCAATGATGGACAACACTGTCCTTATCTAGCGCACATCAAGCAGATTGTGAATTCGGAGGAGATGACGCGAGTTATGCTAAGACTGTATCAACACCAACTTGAAGAAAAACAGCCATGTGACGGTGACATGGAGTCTATAGAGGCATTGCAAAGTTTTAGCAACATTTTCTGCAAGACTGAATTAAAAATCGGCTTGTATGATTCTCAGGGACAAAAGATTGCAAAACAGCTAGACCCAAGTAAAGCAGTCTTTGACAAAGGCACGAATAGCATATACCTAGAGCACACATGGCCACTGAAGCGGCACATGAGTTTAACCTTCAACAAAATTGGAACGTGTTGCAACTTTATCTTGGGAGGTTTATTGGATTCGGGCCATCTTTCGTACCTGCAAAGTGCTTTAGACTGCCAGAGTGCTACTGAGATGAATGAAGTTCTTAGCTCTGAATGTGGTATTCCAGAATACGACGAAGAGTTACGACACATTCAAGAAGACGAGCATCGACCAGGGACTTCCATCCCAAGTGATATTTGGCACCTGCTTGATCAAGACCCATACAATGTTTTCCGAAGCGAAGAGATTGTGGGCTATGAAAGAAACCTTGATGACAGTGCTGCATTCGGTACCACAGAAAAGAAGCCATCTCATATGGCATCGATGAGTGAGGCTACTGAAATGATTTATGCCAGAATTGTTGATCAAATCGACAAAGATCAGGAATCTATCAACTTATCCAAGCAGTACAAAATTGATATAGGACAACAAAAACATATAACAGTGAGTGTAACATCACTCTTTAAGTTCTTACGACCGAAAGAAAAACAGGACAAGGCGTCGCCATATGGAACCCTTCCAGCAAACCCACAGAAAGACAGAGAACAGATCGAGAGGGAGTTGAGGGAAGTCTTTGTACTGCCAGAGGGAGAGCAGAAAAAGGTCTTACATCGTCTCTATCGCAAGTGGCATCCTGACAAGAACCCTGGGCAGGAGGAACGAACCAATCAGGCGTTCAAGTTCCTCAAACAAGAAATAAACCGGCATGACTCTAGACACCAGTACAGTCGGCACTACTCTTACTGGGAGTCAGAGGTCAACAGGGACAGGGAAGAAGCCAAATGGTATCAACAAAAATACAACCAAAGGCGAAAGACGGATAGAGGAAATAGGTCTAGCAGTAACTATGTGCCACCTTCCTTCACCAGAGAGACCCCAGATCCACGAAACGCACGATTTTGGTTTCAGAAGGCCAAAGAGCACTTCAGCGCTGCTGAACAAATGAGCGAACAAGGGTCAGCATCGAATGATTGGATATCCTTCCAGGTCTATCTAGCCTCCGAAGTGGCTCTCAAAGCAGCCCAGTATAGCTTAACTGGACAGCCCGACATCTCCAGCAATGATATCAATGCTCTAGCAACAACGATATGTCAACACCGGTATGTGTCTTCTACTGAGCTCATGGAGGTAGCAGGGGATTTGGATTACCATCGTAAATTCAACAAGCCTCGCTACCTCCAGAGTAGCTCCCATGCCAGTGAAACCACTTATCGTGGATTGGAAACGGAGGATGCTCTCAAAAGCTGCAAAGTATTGTTGAACCTTGTCCAGGATATAATTGGAATCAAAGAGTAGACTATTTGGTGAGCGCATCATGCCCGGTGACTGCTAAACTGTCAACAGTTTCACTTGTCTGTATTAACTTTACAGAGTGATCTGTATATGTCACATCGCCGTGAAAATGTGATTCTCTTAGACTTTCTGTCATGATTTCTAGAGTTAGAGGGTAGTACACTGCGAAACCGTTTTCTTGGGACTGGGACTGAGGTACGGAGTGAATTTTTAATAAAGGTTATGACAATTCATTTTGTTTAAGTGTCTGGCGTGGTTCCTTTTAGGTCTGTCATATTATGGATGTGACAGAAGCAAGTAAAATAGCCAGCGTAAAACAAAAACGTGTCATTTGTTGAGAATAAGTAGTTTATTCGATTTATTATACGTTGCATTGTATTTTGAAACAGTTCATCGTTAATGTTGTCCAAATATTGTATCAAGTTAATAAATTCGAAATGCATGTGTTAAAATAATGCTTTGCAATATATCCATGTATAGAGTGTTTTATGTCAAATATGTTATGATGTAAAATCCACAACGTAAGGATAACACGTTCGCAAACAACTACACATTTTACTTTTTGCCTATTTCAAGATATAAGAGTACAATGTGCACACTTTTCAGTAAAAATTAAAACCTTGGCTGGAAAATCAATTATCTGCAACATAGCCCTCTATTCGGCCCGAAATAAGACATAGATACAAAATCATGTGTAACTTGTCAACAGAAAGTGAACGGTGGAAATTCGTAGTAGTTTGCGAACATTTTTGATATTTTCAAAATCAGAGCCCAATTTCATAGCTATTTAGAGCAAAATATTGCCTAGCAATTTTTTTTGCTTAGCCAAAATCTTTTTTTGTGCGTAACAAGATTGTGTGCTTAGCAGCTAGCTCCATGGAATTTGCCCAAAAGCAAAAATTGGATGAGGTATTGTAACTTGTGATATATCTGAGGTTATGTACAAATGGATACAGGCCCGTTGATAAACCAAGAGTTGTTGTTCATTCATAGTATAATTGCTTCTTCTGTTATAACACGTACTGTTTTCCTTGTACATGTCAACGTGGGAATATAGACCGTGTAAGTTTCGCGCATAAAGGTCACGATTGAACTTCTGGGCACCTCCGAGCCGCCGGGTATAGGACTTTTAGGTGTGGTTGATTTTGTTTTCTATAATACTTTGTTGTTACGAAGATCTCAACCATGAAACGGCCATAAATATGGATAATGAATTCAAAATTTTACAATATATGAAAACATGCTTGACTGTCTAAATTGTTGAAGAAAAGTAGACAATAATGTTTAACCTGCAGGAGCGTCAAGTTGACGTTGCAACGTAATTGGCTCATTGTCGGGATGAGAAATCCCTGTACTGTATTCTCTGGCGCTGACGTGAACGTACATACATATATGCGACAATCGCCTTGCACTGCATACGGTCTAAGCTTTAAAAAGACTGGGGCGTGAACCAGAACAATGGCAAACGACGTACGTATGACGTATCTATACGTTTTGCTCTCCTTTTCCCTAATTTGGTATATCGTTCACAGTTTGTAAATTGAATTGAAAAATAATATTTTTGTTAAAGCTTTTATCTACCTTTCAATAAAAAGAACATTGTCAAAACAAAAATATTTCAAGAAAACTACTCGTTTTACACGTTGAAGCTCCTATTCGAGGTGCCCGGAAATTTGGTTTCTTGTAAACTCGCGTACGTTCTCGGGGTCAACCTACACGCTCTATTGACGCTCTATTGTGTTAAAAAAATGAGTGTTGTTGCCACGTGAGGCCGACTTTTGCCTGCCAAAATTAATCTGATCTGTTTAACTATATGATATTATTGGCAATATCGGTATGTTTATGTTGATGTTATAAGGCAACACTTCGCTTCATCGACCAGACAAATTTGCAAGTTCTACCAGTACTTAAGCCTACATGCGGTACCATCAGCTGGCACCATCCCAACAGTGATACTAGTCTAGCGTTCTTTGATGACCTGGATCTGGAAGACGATTCCGTTGCAGTGGGTGAGGCGGGTAAATCAGAACAATCTTCACCGAGTACCTCTACCCTACTACGCCTCTTTTTGCTGAAAGTTGGTTTTTATCTCTTGGCCACTTCTCAAGAACTGTGTCGAGCATTCCGTGCGTGTAATGTCAATGCTAACTTTGTATCTCCACAAGCCGTTGTGAGGTATCTGTCTTCTGAGTCCTTGATCACACCGGGATTGCCAGCTATCCTTAAGAAGACCGCGTTCGAAAGTTTGAAAACTTTCCGAGCTGTTTTGGTGTATTGCCTTTGTGGTGTTACGAAGCCTTCTAAGCTTAGTGGCCTACCTATCCAACTTGCAAATGATAATTCACTGAGTCAGTTTAAAGCAGAAGATGGCTTGTATGTGACATCACATTGGAGGGTGCTGCCGTGCTTGAGCGAGCTGTTCCTTCACAAAGATCTGGTAACACTTTGCACCGCTTGGTTTGAGAAGAACGAAGTTTCAGAGGAAGCTTATACCAGTGGAGTATTCAAGAAGTTTACCATCGCTGAGCTTGGAAAGCACTTGGGAGAGCAGTTGCCCAAGAACTGGCACGTCGAGTGGAATCCAAAATTGAAAGGTCATCCATCTGAGCCATGGCTGAGGCACCTGTGGAAGTTCATCTGCAGTGAGACGTCTGAAGATAAACCCCACCTGTCACTTGAACCTGTTAAGAATTGGCCAATATTTCCAACAACAACAGGTAAATTGGTACCACCCTCTCAATCAAAAACAGTTTTGTTCTTACACGCTTTAGGCGGTATTGGGTTTGGGCTGGAGGTAGCCAGTGCATTGCGCCAGTTGGGTCTACCAGAAGTCGAATTGAAGCAAATGTCCACCATTGCGACATATAAACAAATGGGTCTACAACAAGTTTTGGAAGAATACTTAGCCCTGCCAACGTCACATGGAGACGTTACCAGAGTAATCCAATTCATGACAGAAACAGGAGCAGTAATTGGCAATCTGACAACTGCAGCATGTAACACCCTGCTTCATTACTTCCAGGAGGGGTACGGCCGCAATAAGCTGACACAACAAAACATTCAGACAATCAGAAAGCTTCAGATTTTCAAGCTTCTCGAAGAAAATAGGACCACAAACATCGAACTCTCTAAACAATACCACACTGTAGAAGGTTACCAAGTGATGATGGATGAAGCTAACGTCTGGATGAATCACACGACTTGTGTTTTCCTTGAGCCACGCCCTTATTTGAGACTGATCTACAGTGAGCTTGGAAAATCACCCATAACACATGCAGACGTTTACTTGCAGTACATTCTGCCAAGTTTTCATCTACTCACACAGGAGACTAGACTGAAGCACATCAAGAACATCAGAGACAAAGTCCTACAATGGGCTTCAAAGGAAGAGAGAGAAGCCATTCTTCAGCGTCTAACTCTTATTCCATTCATTCGAGACCAAACAGATACTCTGCGATGAGCAGACTATTTCTATGACCCAGCTAATCAGGTCTTTCAGGCCATGGTTGATCCCGGCAGGTTGATGCCTGAACCTATGAGACCCCTCAGAGTCTTTCTAGAAGAGATAGGTCTTCGTACCATGGTAACCCAGGACGACTTCATCGGGTTTGCCAAAAAAATAGAAGAAATAGGCAATCACTTCACAGACAAGAATCAGCTGAACATTCTGTGTGACAACTCAAAACTCCTCAAGAATGAACTTGATTCCAATGAAAAACTACTTGATGAATATTTTCTTTGGAAAATTGCAAAGATCAAGTCTGTTCCCGCAGCTCCGATTAGGCAAGAACTTCATGCTTTACGCCCTGCGTTTCAAACCCAGGAAACGGTCCCATTTACTGCCTACACTGGATCAGTGCCATGGCAGTATCTGGAACTTGTGTGGTCGGTGTCTGTTGTACTACCACGTTGGGCCATGCCAAAGAACACCACAATACGGAATGGTGTAACAGTCCACGGTTGCCTTGGCATTGAAACCAGAGAATATGCAATCCTCCAACACGTTCTGACACAAACCAAACTGGTCTGCATGCACATGGAAAAGAAAAATGCCACTCACAAGAAAGACACTCTGTCTAAGCAAGTAAGGGTCACGTTAACAGCTGTCATGAGAAGAATACTAGAATACTTCAAAGATAATCTACACGAGCAAGGTGCACATATCAAACATTGCTTACTGTGCACTCCCATCTGTCTGGTAGAAGATGGGAGTGTCTTAGTTAGGGCAGATCAGTTAGTGTTTGATATGATTTAAACAGCGTGAGAATGTTTTACAACCATACCTGTACAAAGCACCCAGAGAGTTGTCTGATTTTGATCAGGTCTTTAGATTCCTTGGGGCACAGGAATCTTGTTCATTTGACCAACTGGCAGGGGTATTATCAGCCATGAAGACCAAAAGTGAAGACGAATGCTTACATGCAAATGAAAAAGAAACTGCAAAGGCAGTTGTGGAAGACATGTTTGCATTGTTACGGAAGGAGGGAAACAGTTGTAAAATTTCGGTCTGTGAGCTTTACTTACCCAGTTCAAAGTTTATCTTGAGGAAAGCATCGCTTCTATATTACGCAGACTCAAACCAAATGGATCAATTAGACCTAGAGTCATCCTCTGACAGAGAATTTATTCTTCCTCTTAAGGATTGTGGAGTGAAATGCAAAGATGACACGGAGCTAATTCGGAAACTTCCTGAAAATCTCCGCCCTAAATATCTAGGGGATGAGTTGCAGGAGAAGCCGTGTGAAACCAATGAAGACTGCATTGGTGGAGAGCATTGTGGATATAAAGCACACATTAAACAGATGGTGAATTCACACCACATGACGCGAGTCTTGGTTAGGCTTTATTATCACCAACTGAAAACGAAAGAGCCACACGAGGACCTCATTAAGCGAATGGTAGCGTTGCAGAGTTTTTCGAGCTTCTGCAAGACTGAGGTGAAGCTTGGCTTCTATGACAACCGGGGAAAGAAAATTGCCGACCATCTGTACCCACGTAAAGCCTTCTTGGCCACGGAGTCACGTAACATTTACCTCGAGCATTGCTGGCCTTTGGGTCAGGGAACTAGTCAGAATTTCAGTGAGATTGCTCTTTGCTGCAATGCTCTTCTGGATGATGTGTTTGACGATAAACATGTAAATTTCCTACAAAGTGCTCTAGACTGTGTGTGTCCTGATAAGATGAACAGAAAACTTTCTGCCTGCCGCGTTCCAGAATACCACGACGAGGTACAAGCTGTTCAGCCGGACGAACATGGACCAGGCTCAATAATACCCCGTGATATCCGTCATCTCCTTGATCACGACCCCTACAACATCTTCCGTAATGATGAGATAGTGGGCTATGAAAGAAACCTTGACGACAGTGCCACATTAGGTATTGCATCCATTAACGAGGAGACGGAAATAATCTACGCCAAAATTGTTGATCAGATCAGCACAAATCAGGAGTCTAACTTTCTCTCTAGGAAGTACAAAATTGACATTGGGCAACAAGAGCACATCATCGTGAGCGTGACAACACTCTTTAAGTTCCTTAGGCCTAAGGATAAGACTGACAAGGCGTCTTCGGACAGTACTCTTCCAGAAGACCCACAAAGAGACAGGGAGCAGATTGAAAAGGAAGTTAGAGAAGTCTTCTCACTGCCAAAGGAAGAGCAGAAAAGGGTCATACATCGTCTTTATCGCAAGTGGCACCCTGACAAGAACCCTGGGCAGCACGAACGTACTAATGAGGCATTCAAGTTCCTCCAAGAAGAAATAAAAACACATGATTCTACAGATCAGTACAGGCAGCACTACTCTTGTTGGGAGTCGGAGGTGAGTAGAGACAGGGAAGAGGCCTGGAGGTATCAACGGATGTATAATCAAAGCCGTAGGAGACAAAATAGGTCAAGTAGCCATTTTGTACCACCCTCTTTCTCTGAAGAGACACCAGATCCTCGTAATGCACGATTGTGGTTTTGCCAGGCCAAGGAGCACTTCAGCTCTGCTGAACACACCAGCCAACTTGGATCAGCCCCGGTTTAGTGGATAGCGTTCCAGATCCACCAAGCAGCCGAAGTGGCTCTCAAGTCAGCCCAGTACTACCTGACTGGACGCCCTGACAACTTCTGCAACAATTTATGTGGTCTTGCAAACACAGTCTATCATAAAGATAGCAGGTGATTTGGAGCGCCTAAATTGTCAGTTTGACAAACCGCGCTACCCTGAGAATGGGAGCTCACGGACCAGTGGACAAGTGTATCAGAGTTTCTGCGCAGAAGATGCTCTTAAACTCTGCAAAGGCCTACTGAAGCTTATCCAGGACATAATAGGAATAAAGGAATTTTAGGTTTCATCCAATGAGCTAGGGAATTGCACTGAAATTGTCAGTGTTCGCTCAAGGTTGTGCCTTTTAGGGCATAAAATGCTTACCATATTCACCGAGCTGTACAAGTAAACAAGTAAAATCTGATAGGTGCTAAAAACGGTGAAGTTTGTCTGCTGAACAAGTCCGTTATTTGACAATCACTTATTCCTGCGTGCGCGTCCAAGCAAACTTTGGATGGCAGCGTACCACACTATGTCTATAATGCAAACTAAAAATCTCTGAAAGAGTAAACGTTTTCAAGTGTTGTCTGGATTTGTGTTGAACTGCTTTGATTAATGGGGAGTCTATGGGAGATGTTCATCTTTACTGTTTCTCATCAAATTATGATGATGAATGATGAATGATGATGATCAAATTAAATGTCATCCTTTAATTAACGTGGCGTATAATACTTAAATGTAACATGGCACTGGCACTGCGTATCAGTGGAGCAAGTTGTCTGGTTTTCACTCTTGTCATTTATCTCTGCTGTGTTCTTTTTATGTAAATTGAAATCTATTGAAATGAAGTATCAGTTCCGCTTTCAGAAAAGTAATAACTTCCCCAAAACAGCATTTTACTGAAATTTTATTTGAAGGTTCGGGCGCCATTTTGTTTTCATTTTTTATGGAATGAAGTCATGAAAGGTCTCTGCCCTGGCATCTGCAACTTGCCGTCTTTTGTACTGCCTGCATTCATTGCGAGTACATTGTATATGGAAACTAGGCTTTAGTATTTTTATGTGAAGTTACAGATTAATCACTGGATTACACAAACAATTCACTTTTAAATGTATAAAGCATGTTAAATTTAATTCTGTTGCTTCTTATTGTTTTGTATTTCATATTGTTTGTTTAAGTGCGTAATAAATGTAAAAGTAATGCGCAGAAAGCTAATAAAGTTTTGGTTGTACTATTGCAAATTATTTTGGAA
>JAULKO010050646.1:4806-22964 GCA_032356045.1 Mediaster aequalis | reverse complement strand
ATCTGGCATTCCCAAAACATAATCTTTTTTGTTATCGCCATTCAAATCAACAAAAGTCGGAGTATAATATCCTTGTGGACCACTATATAAGTCACGATGATCTAGCACTGTAATAAAATCTACTGCTTCAGAGTAGAAATCACTGTCGGTCCTTGGAGATTGAATTAACCTGAAATGCCTCGAAGTAAGGGTATCTTGATTAGATAAGTGGGTTGTTAACCCCATAGCATAAAGATTATCTTGAGAGGCACCTTTAGAACCAAAAACTAAAGCATATAAATAGCCTTGATGGTCATATGAGATCTGATCAAGGTCTTGGATAGCTATTGAGACAATTTCTGGTTCTACAGCTACAGCTGATGCTATGTCATCCAGAAGTGCTCGTCCGTTAACATACTCAAAAGTTGCAAAAGGATTATTAGCCGGCTCGAGCAGTTTTTCTGCCACAGTTAAGCTGTCATCAAATCCTTGAGGGCCGGACTGCCTAACAAGCTCCCTGTGCCCTGCTGTCATTTCGTTGACATAATAATCGATTCTGCTAATACGGCTACCGTCATCATCAAGATGAGAGCTCGCTATAACGAGTTCCTTATAGCCATCGGGACGATCTATTATGCTTGATTCATATTCATATGTGGCACCTTCGAGATCTATCGTGTAAGGCATGACATAGCCGCCTAGATTTTCCAAGCCGCTCAAATTAAGAGTGCTGATGATAATCGAGCCATCCACAGAAGCTTTTGGTCTAAAGCCAATACTATCGGCAATATCAAAACGGACTTCTGCTGGGCTGTTAAAAAAGTCATCCGCGCCTACATCTTTAACCTGATAGGCGATCACTCTCTCACCGCCGATGCTGGCAGCCGGAGCAACATATAATATCACTTCATCGATATCATTGAGATTTATTTCCCCATCTATTGTAATTTCAATTTTGTTATCATTGTTATCCAAATAATAGAGACTGGTATTGTCGGCAATACTGGTAAAACGGATGGATTGCAGTCCACTGGCATCAGGGTCTTGGAAAGCGGCTAGCAAATCCTCGATGGCTACCACTGTTTCGCTAGCTCTGGTAACTTCGGGCAGATTAAAAGTATAGCGAATCAGCTCTGGTGGTTCGTTGATATCGGTTACCTCGAAGAGGAATGATTGCTGACTACTTAAAGCTTGCTCTTCAAAGCCGGTTTGCCGCTCCTGCACTTGGATTGTGACTTCATAGATATTATCTGCATTAGCATCGAGTGGCATTTCATAATTGGGAAATGATATCGGCGGTGTTTCGCCATCGGCAGGCGGATTCCTAAAAATCACCACATCGCTTTCGCTTGCACTAAAACTAAAAAACTCTGCATCAACCCCGCCAACGATACTATAACGGATATTATTACCGACATTATCAAACAGGAGATTCAACCGATAGCTATAGCTATCACTATTTTCGGGCAGTTGCACATTCTCGGTAGCCGATATGAGCGGCTGAGCGTCATCGCCAATAAATATTGGAGCATCATCAACATCGTCCTCGGGAATATTTCTGACAGTAACATAAAAGTTTCTTTTAACACTTCTCGGTTGTCCTGCAGCGCTCGATGTTGCGATAGCGGTAATTTCATAATAATTATCGGTATCCGCATCAACCGGGCTTTCGAAATCGAGCTCCTGCGTAATTGTCAACTCGCCACTGTGGGCATCGATAGCGAAGTATCTCGCATCACCGAGAGCGGGATTTTGCAAGCTGAAAGTAACTATATCACCATCATCGGGATCGCTAGCAGAAAAAACATGCAAAACACTAGCTACCGCTGTGTTCTCGGCCAAAAAAACATGTTCTGTAGCAGGAGCAAAAACCACTTCTTCATCTAGGTCGACAACGCTAATGCTAAAATTCTGAACAGCAGCAACAATATTATAATCTCTTCTCGAGCGCACGGCAGTAACAGAATATAAATCACTACCTGTAACCTCATAATCGGGTTTTTCGAGCAGATATAGTCCATCTTTGACTATGGTGAATTTTGCGGCATCAGTACCGCTAAGCGGTAGAAATATGCCTGCCTCGATGCTATCGGTACTCAAAGTGCCGACAAAATAGTGTAATTGCGAGCTACCAACGAAATCGATCGGTATAGCATTTTCCACAATGGAGTGCGAAGAAAGAAAAATCGAGGGCATTTCATCATTGATATCTACAACCTCGACTCTGATATGCTGACTGGTACTATCTGAGCCACTTCGGGCTATTATGGTGATTTCATAGATGTTATCGATATCGTTATCGAGTGGGTTTTCGTAGTCGGGCGGATTAGTAAATCTTAAAGCACCGTTTTGAGAATCGATAGTAAAATAGCTAGCATCCCCTTCAGAGGGGTTTTGAAGAGAATATAAGACATCATTACCATCATCATGGAGAGCCGAAAAACTCTTGATTACTTCAGTGCTGTCTTCTTCGAACAGAATATTTTCAAAATTATATCTAACGTTCCACTCTAGTTCGACATCGGTAACCGAAATAACTACGAAGAAGGTTTCTAATATCGAATAGACCTCTAGGTTAGGCGAGCGCACATAAATAACCGCAGAGTAACGTGAAGTTGTTTCGTAATCAAAGGAATCGATATTAAGATAAAGTTCTGTTTTATCATATTTCTCGATGATTTCGAAATAATCCGAATCAGTTTGCTCGATAAACACATCTTTGGAGCCGACAATCGTAGCTACCAGATAGCGTGAAGGTTCATCTGGCAGAAAATCTTCGGCGACTCTTATCTCCCCTGGAACCATCGTTGCCCCTGGCACTTCCGACCAGGCCGAGTTATAAGAAAGACTGATAGGCACAACATGTACAGAAAAACTGCGCTGCAATACTTCGCTACCATCATCATCGAGGGCGATATTTGCCGAATAAGTACTATCTTGGCTTATGTTTTTGATATATAGCTGGTCTCCAAAGATTGCGAAGTGGTTTTCCGCCGGACTTTCAGGTGGTACAATTCGGAAGCTATTGCGTTGTTGGAAAACCGTACCGACTTCATCTTCATCGAGGGCAAAAAGAGTCCCTACCAGATAGTAATTCACACTCTCGGCATTTTCAGTCAATACCCTATCTGCGAGTTGGTGTATTGTGATGACACTCTCACCTGCTAGATTGACATATTGTGGTCGTAGTGACATGCCATCAGGAACATCATTAGAATTGGTTACGGTGAGCCTAACTTGTATAATAGATGACAAATTTTGTAGATTTGTTGCATCTAGCTCAGCAGCCCGCACGTTGAATTCATAGACACCATCGTTATTTGCATCAACCGGATTTTCATAATCGAATATCGTGTTAGAAGACAGCTGTCCTGTAGCCCGATCAACAGTAAACATTGCGGCATCTGGACCGCCTTGCAAAAAATAAGCGATTGTATCAATACCTTCGCTATCCTCGGCATATAAGGTTGCAAACACACCTTGTGCCGGTAGATTTTCGGCTGTTTCAACAAAAAATGCCTGTTCGATAATATTTCCGCCCTGCTCGGTTCTGAACACAGGATAAAGATCGGTAGCATCATTATCGACTGTAAAGGTTATAACCGAATATTCGGCTGAGACAAATCCTCTATTACCAACGACCTTGTAGCGGAAAAAATTCTGTTCATACTGTTCATTGGCTAAAAGGCTAAAAGTGATTAGACCATCACTAATATCGCTTAATAAGACTTCTGCATTTTGCTGTCCTGGCTGCGGGGCGATGATTTTTTGTCTTTCTATGGCTTCATCATCGAAGTAGTTGTGACTCAGAGTAAAAGATGGCGTAATATCATCGAAAATCAGCTTTGTAACGCCTTCTCTTCGGACATCGTTATGGTAATAAAAACCGTTGAGGAACTCATCGATAGTCAAGTCCACGCTCTCAGAGGGCATAATATCACCTAGCTCCTTGACTATCCTAATACGTACAGGGAGTTGATTTTCATCGCTCACCCTGATTTCAAAGTCGAAACTGCGAGTTAGCGTTTCATCTTCATCATCGGCAGCTTCGATTGTTATCGAGTAGCTAGGTTTAACAGAGAAGTTCGGAGCCTCTTTCAAATAGAGTATGTCATTTTGAATTAAAAAATCACTTCCATCGTCACCGCTGACAGTCAGTATATGTCCGCGAAAATCTTGGCGGGTATCAGGATCGTCGATCTCCAGATAGCCAACGCGATAAAGACCAAGAGCATTCAAAATAATCTCTTCGGCGATAAAGACAACCTTGCCTTGTGAAGTAAAATCGGTCGACAGCACCAAATCAGATAAAACCTCATTGACATCGGTTATATAGACACGCACTAGCATTGAAGAATAGGAGTTCTGTGATGCAGTTGCGCTGATAGTCACTTCATATATATTATCGAGGTCAGCATCGAGTGGCATTTCATAATCGGCAGCAATCCGGAACCACAGCTCATCGGTATTAAGGTCAAGTCTAAAAGCTCCAGAGCTGATATCTGACCCACCGGTAATCGTATATCTAATGTTATCAGCATATTCTGGATCGAGCGCCATTATCCTGCCAAGCTCGAAATCAGCCTGAGAATTTTCTGGTATTGTAAAACTTCTGCTGAAGATAATATCACCGTGTTGATCGACAAAATAGGGAGGTAAATCAGTGGTATCCGCTACCTTGAATTTCATAAAAACGGCAGCAGCGGAGACTCCCATTGCGTTATCGACGGCGTAATAACTGATTCGGTGGTCGGTATTCGAAACCTGGGCGCTTTCGCTCATAGTGATGGTTATATCGCCAGTGATCACAGCACCGGCCTCAACAGGTGCCCAGCTCGCATCGGCTAATTGATGGCTGATAGTTACAAAATCGGGAATTTCTGCAAAAATAAAACTGTTTATCTGATTATATGCAGGATTTGTATCTTCATCTATAAAAGCCGAAGCCATTTTTTCACTGGTAACTGTTAGCGTTTCGGTTTTATTTATATACCCTAATTGGACTGCTCCAAGCCCTAGGACTCTCGGCGGGTCATTGGTATCTTCGATAAAGATTTCGAAGTTTTTCTTAAAAATACTAGTTTCATCCACACGGCTAACGGATTTGATAGTGACGAAATATCGATCACGTTCGATACCCTCACCCGGAGCTTGTTTAAGATATAATTTGTTATTATCGATAATGGCAAATTTATCGGCATCATAGCCTTCGACAGATAAGCTGTTAGTCTCTAATTCGGGATTAAAATAGGTATAATCGCCATCAACCACATTGATATCGGCGATGAAATAATAAGTCTGATGATTTTCATCCGGCAGAGCGTTCTGCGCTATCATATTCGATGATAGAATGACATCGATAGCCGTATCATCGGTATTGGTAATGCTAATCAAGACTCTTTGTCCCGAAAGTTTGCTTGCATCGGTTCTCGATATCGCATTGATAACTACTTCATAAACATTGGCTTCTGCTAACCCACCTAAGGTTAAAGAGCCAGCATTTTGCACTCCAAAAGGCCTTTCATAGTCGGGCTGATAGCGAAATCTTAACTTACCTGTAGCCTCCTCGATCTCGAAATATTGCGAAGCGGGCAGATCGGAAGACAACTCATATTTTACCGCACTATTACCGTAATCGACCGCATAAGCATGATAAACGACATTAATGATAGAGCTAGCCTCCGAAAACTCTATGATATCAGGCGGCAAAGAGAGAAAAACAATCGGTTCATTAACTTCATCGATAACCTGTATCTCAAAAGATTTTTGAAAAACCAAACTATCATCATTTGAATCATAGGCTTCGAGAACAACAATATGACTTCTTGCAATTTCATAATCAGGTTTTCTGCGCATATAGAGATCATAACCCTCTTGGCTTTGGATAATGACAAAAAGATCGGCATATTCTTGCGCAACTCGCAAGGAGTTATCGGTAAAAGCAGCGTTTGTATCGGGGTCATTGCCGATGCTTACATTTCCTCTATTGTTAGCACTGCCATCATCATTAACCCTAGCAACTCCAACTCTGTATACCTGTTCCGAGCGTCCGTCAAAAATAACGTTAGTCACGCCTTCTCCATCGTCGCCCTCACTGATAGTGGAATCATGCATGATAATATCTGTGACAGGTTCATTTACGTCTCTTACCTGAACATTGATTGTGAATGTAAAGACAAATGCGCTATTGCTATCGGTTGCTTTGGTGGCGGTCAGTTGGACTGCATACAAATTTCTTAAATCGAGCTCAAGCGCCTCTTGGTTATTAGGCATTTCATAATCGGGCTCGGTGATAAAAACTAAAGAATCGGTATCAGCATCAAATTCAAAGATAGCCGGATTGCTATCACCTACTACCTGTGTTACTTCGATATTGACATCATCTAGCGTTCTTTGACCTTCAGCGATATTGGGATCTATTCCTATTACAACGCCAACATTTGTTTGACCTTCATCGATACTGATAGCAAAAACACCGGCAACAGGACTAACGGGTTGTTGATAGGAATCTGACACCACAACTGTGGGCGGTAGAGCAACTGCGATATCCAATACCTCAAGAGTGGTGGTAGCAGTATCACTTGCAGAAAGTCCGGCGGCATCTCGGACATTAAACTCTATATTATATGTACCAGGCGTATGGCTGGAAAAAGTTACCGTTTGATCGGGCGGCGTACTATCATCTCCTGCTGAATAGCTGATGGTAACGCCATTAACATGAGTAAAAACCAGACTTGTTAAATCATCATCTTGGTCGCTAAAGGCGGCAAAAAATTCGCTAACATCTACAATACTCTGCTGACCTGCGAACAGATAGGGTATGGAAATACTTGCTGATTGGCGTTGCGGCTCATAATCAGAATCTACGAGCTGGATTTGGAGCTGTTGACTGGCATCTACGATGTTGCGTCTGCCATTGACATCGACCGAATAGGCTATTATCTCTATTTCATAGAGTCCGTCTGCGTTTTTGTCATTCGGATTACCGAAATCAGGTTGATAATCACTACGAAAGCGCAAGGCTCCTTCATAAACTCGGGTAGTTATATCTAACGTGGTTTCGATAGTAAAAATATTGCTGTAATATGCATCATCGGCGAATTCGAAATGTACTGCATCGCCTTCGGGGTCATAAGCCCGAAAAACATGCAAAGCATTTGCTCTATCGGCATTTTCGCTAAATGGCACCGCATCGCTCAAAGGAGGCGAGCTTATTATCGGCGGTTCATCGACATTGCTTACAAAAACATTCCAATTTACGCTATATAAAATATTTTCCCCATCCACCGAAGTGGTAGTGATACTACCGATACTGATTGTACCATCGGGCTGAGGTGGATTCTGGGCAGTTTCATAATCGGGTAATTGTTGCAGATATAATCTGTTATCGATAATCGTAAAAAACGAACTTATATTATTCTCAGGCGTGAAGCTGGAACTAGTAAAACTGCTAGTTGCTCCATCTGGATCGTCAACCTCGAGCGTTCCGAGTAAATAGAGTTGTCGGGTAACGACCTGCCCTGCGATTGTTGTTGTGACTTCCCTAGCTTCGATGTCCTCTGATACGACAATATTTTTACCATCCAATCTGACATAGCTCTGAGTCTGCTCATCTTGTGATAGGGTAATATCGGAAGGTTGTTCATTGACATCTTGAATTACGATACTAACGGTGATTGTCTGACTTAATGCGCTAGCATCTTGCTCGGTTGCCTCAAATTCTATATTATACTCATCGATATCTTCAAAATTGGCCGTGCCGGTAAATGCTAGCGTTCCGCTTTCACTATTATCGCTATTCAAGGTGAAAGATAACTTATCGCCATTCGAATTACTCTTAACTTCGAGCAAAACCGGCATCGTGCTTACGTCCGGGTCACTCGCAGAGACAACCGCCAATGGATATGGATGTTCGGAATAATCGCCTTCCACAAGATAGATCGTATATGATAGCGGATTTATCGGATCTATGATTTCTGACGAACTAGATCGAGTTAGAGTGAATAGAGGCTGATGATTCAGTGATATCGAAAAACTGATAACCGCATCTTCACTAGCAGATAATTCTGCTGTATCGACAACATTATAGGCTATGCTATATGGCTGCAGAGCCGCATTAGTTTGCGCTTGCAAAATTATAAATTTTTCATCGACATTGCTGCCTAGGATATCATTGATTACAACTCGCTGGTTAGGAAGCAAAATGACGACTCTCGGATCATTTTGGCCTGTCTTGTAAAAAAGCGAAATATCTGGCGGTAATGCCTCGGTAAAAACAATTTCTTTGATATCATCACTACCATCGCCATCGCTAAATAGTGACAGCAAACTTTCTATACTTATCTGCCTTTCGTCTCTGCGCGAAAGCGTTTCTATATCAAGCTGAGCTTGTTCACGTTCGGGTCTTTCATCGACATTTTCAACCTGGATGCTGACGGTTTGCGGCGCGGATTCCAATGTAAATCCTGAAGAGCCTGTGGAAAAAGCGTAGACTTCAAACTGATAAAAGTTCCTTTGCATCCTTTGCTCTGGCGTTATCAAAGGCTCAAAAGCAAAGCCAAAGGGAGACTCATAGTCAAGAATAGCATCGGGATGAAACTTTAGCTCACCGATATACTCACCGTTAGCGCCGGCAGTTGTGCTGATAGAAAAATAAGCTGAATAAGGAGCAGCTACACGATAGCCGACCTCAACAGGCGTAATATCATAATCTTCAGCAACAAAACGGTGTAAAACCAATTCTCTGATATTACTGATATTTTCACTAACCGTTATGGTTGAAACCGGTGCTTCAGAGGTTATTTCAGGTACTTCGTCCTCATCTTCTACGATAATCGATAAACTTTTTGTTGCTACAATAGTTGGATTATGACGGTCTCTAACCAAGATTGTTATCTCATAAGAATGCTTAAGTTCAAAATCAGGTTGTTGGTTCAAATATAATCTGGAATCATCGATAATACCGAAATAATCGCTATCTCGACCTATAATACTGACCTGATTGTCATTGTGAGCAGAAGCAGTATCGGGATCGATATATGCAAATTCTCCTATAATATAGGCTTCGACTCGGCTGTTATCGACGGTGATCTGTTCGGACTGCAGGTTTTCCGATATTCGAGTATTTCTCAAATCGATTCGACTTACAGGTTCATTTTCATCTCGTAACCGAGCGATGATATCGATAACTTGGGTTTGTGGATTTTCGTCATCTTCGCGCAAGGTTAATCGCAGATTATACACACCGCTTCCACCTTGGAGGCTTTCAAAATCGAGAGCATTTTCAAAATAAAGTTCATAATGTTGCTCTGCTATTTTTCTAACATTGATTATTTCACCGCCGTATCCTTGATTATCAGCGATTTCAACACTAAGGAGCAGAGGCGAACCTTCGGGGTCTGAAGCTTCAAAGCTAGCAACGAACTGCTCGGTTACGTTCTGTCTGATCTCTTCATAAAAATCGAGTTCATAAGTCTTAACGCCTGCTGCATCTATAAAAGGAGTAATAATAATATCTTTGTCATTGCTAAGCATATCGATATCTGGCGGGCTGTCCTCGCCTATTTGGAATATAACTACCGCCTGCTGTCCTTCTACTGCTATATCACCGCTATCGCGGATGTTGTAGGATATTTGCCTTTGTCCTAAAGGGGAGGGCAAGCTAGAACGGATAGTTATAAACTTTTGAGAAATACCGATGCCATCGATATCTGTAATGGTGATATCGGTTGCAGTGATATCGGTTGCAGTGATATCGGTTGCAGATTGTATTTGAGTATCTTGGCCGTTATTTTGGTAGAAAAGCTGTAAATCCACTGGAATCTCTGTAAAAAATATTTTTTTGATGTCATTAACACCATCTGCATCTATAAAAACTGAAAGTAGCCTCCCAATGCTTACGCTGATGCTTTCGCCTCTTACAAGATTATCGCTTAAACGAACTTCGCCATTAGAAACAAGCTGCGGAGCATCATTCCTATCGAGTATTTCTATGGTGAAATCTTTTACAAAAGCATCGAGAGCTGGATTCATTTTGTCTGTGGCGAGAATACGAATATTATATTCTTGTTTACTCTCGTAATTAGGTTGTTCTTTCACATACAGCATGTTGCCGAGGATGATAAAACTCGAGTTATCTTCGTAGTCTGTTAGCAATTCGGCTTCATTGTTACTGCTATAATCTGCGTGCTGGCTGTTATTATCTGGATCTATTATTGTGAGCTGCGCTATCGGATAAACCCTTTGCCCTTGGTAATTCATATAGGTCTGAATATTTTCATAAACCTGCGTCTGCGAAAGTATTATGTCTGTTGGGGCTTCATTTTGGTCTGTAATATTGACAGTGAAACTGATCGTATTGCTTAGAGGTCTGTCATCGGTTTCGGTGGCAGTTATTGTTATGGTATATGAGTGATCGCCTTCGAAATCTGCGATTCCAATAAATCTTATCTGCGATAACGATACTACAAACTGCAGTTGCTCATCTCGAGTTCCTGCAAGAATAACGCTAGCGAACCTATCGAAACCCGATATATCGGTAGCAGCGATGTTTGCTATGATTATTGCCCTATTGCCGGAATAATCACCCTCTTCGATTTCGATGATATATTCTTTTGCTTCGGGATTAACAGGCACGATATCCTGCGGGATAACATTATTATCGGTAACCCGAAATTGCGGCTTAAAGTCAGCATTCACATCGATCACCTCGATTGTAATGTAGGATGAAGCCTGGGCCGAAAGTTTGGGAGTGCCATCATCAAAAACATTATACGGCACTCGATATTGCCCAACTGCAGTGTTTTGCTCGGCGAGCAAAGTCAAATTTCTGATATTATTCTGGTCGGGTTGGATATCATCGATATCGATGACAAAGGGTTGAGCGCCTGAAAATGACGTATTTAATCCGTCATATGAGATTGACAATCCATCTTGCAAACCTTGTTCAAAATATATTTGTTTTATATCGTTATCCTGATCACTGAAAGACAGTAGCAACACGTCGATACCAATACTATCTTGCTCGCCATTTCTCAAGATGATTTTATTCGGCAGACGTCCCGTATTAGTCGGCACGTCATTCTGATTTTCCAGCTGGATGTTAATCAGCTGTTCGACTACTGTGCCATCAACGCTAGTGGCTATCAGTTTGATATTATATTGTCTATCGAGGTCATGATCATTGGGATTTTCGTAATCGAGCTGCTCTCTAGGTCTTATGGAAGTCCCCTCGATTTCGAATTTATCTCCATCTGCCGTACTGCCTTCTTGACCTTCGATGGTTAGAGTTACGCCCAACAACCGATCGTGATTTACATCAAAATCGACTATCGTATCGGTAGAGTTTTCCTTAACACTATATGTTTTTTTTAATGGTGTATCATCTCTTTCAGTAAATTCGATCACCTCATTTTTGACTTCGAAATTTATATTCAGATTAGCTTGAGTGCCGATTAGTTCGAGGGCAAAAGATTGTTTTTCACTAGTGCTTTCATAGTCTATTTTTTTTTGATTTTGTCCCAAGACCAGATAAAGTTCATACCATGTTTGTGAGTTTTGTTCGGCGGCGTTGACTTTTTCAATCAGCTCGAAGCTAGCTTCATAAGGCAGTGGTGAATATTGTAATTTATGCGGATTGCTTGTCAATCCTGTGACTTGCCCTATCAGGTAAGCGGTTCTACCACTTTGACTTATTTGCTCTGAGCCTTGAGATGGAGCATTTTCCGAGAGCAGATTTTGTTGTAGCACTCCTGTGCTGTAATCGAATTGCGGCCCATCGGGCGGTTTGTGGGGCGAGCCGGGGTTATTGAGACTAAAAACAACGCCGCTACCTTCTCCGCACGCTTCGAGCAGCTGAGCCGAGAGCGTTATCAGCACGGGATAGAACAATCTATAGGTGAATCTATTATTGCTCTTTTGGCCGAGGGAATCCTTATTTATACTCAATCTATAAAGTGCCAACATCTATAAAGAACCAACCCTATCCGGAAATAATTTAGCAAAGCCGATCAAACTCTTATGGTATATATAATATTGTTTATATTCAAGGCATTTATCACTATTTCTAATTTGGTGAGTTTTTGTTCTAGCCTAGCTTTGCAGGATAAGCAGATCATTTTACCTGTGGCAATCAGGATGCAGAAAAACTGTTTTAGCAATCTTATTTCATCGATTTTGCTCTAGTATAGAATCGCTGCTGACTTTGATATTTCGGTTGTTTCGCCTTTTTGTCCGACTTCGTAGACATCGAGACTTCTCAGAGTCTCGCCGGTTTTAAGAAACTTGAAGTGTCCGTTAACGCCATTAAAGCCGTCCCGATTTTCGATAAGTTGTTTAAGCGATTTTTTCGTTTTTCTAGCGCTGACCTGACTGCTCATAACGATCGCCAAAGCGACGGTATCATAGGCAAGACTAGCGATGCGATGCGGGGTATATCCGAAGAATTTTTTGAACTTTTTTTGAAATCTTTGTCTTCTCTGTCTGGGTGGCATAGCGAACCACGAGCCTTCCATAGAGGGTTCTGAGAGTAATTTTTTATCATTCCAGGTTCCGATTCCCATGAGTTGATATTTTGGAATATCTTCCGGGTTAACTCGCTTGTCTTTGCCGAGTAATCCTGCAATTGAGCCGGCGAGTTTTTGGCCTTGTTGTGATACTCCCAGTCTTTTTATCTGCAGCTGCCTGACATTACCCTGACCTTGCGCTGCTTTACGCAATTTTTTATTATCCTCATCTTCTTTTGGCTCAAAGGCGGTGTTATAGTGATAGAGCAGTTCGTTAGCGACGATTCGCAATCCATTTTTACCATCTGGAACAAAAACTCCATCGACGGGCTCTTCCTTGACGAAGGCTTCATACATCGCTTGTCCGGTGGCTTTTGCTGCGTTGATACGGCTTTGCAGATTATTATCATAGCGCTGAATCAGGACGATTTCGCCTTTACCTTTTTGAATAAAAAGGCTAAAGTATTTGACGGCAAGATCGCCAAAATCCGAATCGGGAATAATCATGGCGAATCTTTTCATGCCTTTTTGCAGAGCATATTTAGCCATCCGGTGGATTTCCGATTGCACCATATAGCTATTGGCATAGACACCTTTTCCGAGCACTCTTGCATCGCTAGTAAAGCTGATAATCGGTACATTAGCCCCTTTAATAGCTTCTGCGGCTGCTTTAGTCGTTGATGCGAAGAATGGGCCGATAATAATTTCAGCACCATTTTTCATTGCCAGTTCGATGTTATTTTTGGTAGTTTCGGGCTCACCCTTGGTGTCGTAGTTTATCAAAATAAAGTTTTCGCGATTAAACTCGAACAACGCTAGATGAGCTGCATCTTCCATTGATTTTGCGATATCGCCTGCGCCCGTGTTTTTGCTAGTGGGCAAAAGCAGAGCTACTTTGAAGGGTTTACCTTTAGCCGAGCTACTTTCGATGATTCTTTCAAGTTCGAGTATAACAGGCTCGCCGACTCTTTGTGTGACCAGTCTTTGTTCGTCTTCACGAGCGCAGGAATACAACAAAATCAGCGATAGCAAAAACACCAGATGTGATATAACTTTGCAGTTATTCACATTTGTATTACTATTGATTATCTGACTCGGTGGTTTCATGTTTTACGGTAATATTTTACGTTTTTATTTTCATTTGATCTTCTGCCTAGTTTGACAAAGATTATCATAAAATTATATTAAATATGCTTCACAATAATGTCCAGCGTGGATAAAAAACATACACAAGAAACGCAATGACTTTAATCCGAACAACCGACTTACCGAGGAGCGGTTATTTGCCGAGTGATTTTGTAGCAACTCATTTTGCCCGTTTAAGCAGCTTAGTCGAAGCCTCGCCATCGAGTGAAGCAAAAAATGACAAAGTTTTTTTACACTCGTTAAAGCAGATTTTATCGCAATCACACAAAACAGCTCACCAGATATTATTATCTAGCAGCAACGGCTGTAGCTGTGCTCGTTATCTGAGTAAGTTTCAGGATAATTTAATAACCTTATTGTTCGAGCTTGCTAAAAAACGCTATTGTGCGATTTCACCTAATAACGACAAGATTATGCTCGCTGCAACCGGCGGCTATGGTCGGGGAATGTTAGCCCCTTATTCCGATATTGATTTACTTTTTATCGCTAATAGTCCGCATAATGAATGGACAAAATCGCTTATAGAGCAGATTCAACACTGGCTGTGGGATTTAGGTTTTAATCTTGGTCATGCGGTCCGCACACCCGTTGAGGTCATTGAATATGCCAAAATCGACATGACAGTGCGCACTAGTATTTTAGAAACTCGCTATATAACGGGCGACAGAGTTCTTTATGATGAGATGAAAAAGAGTTTTGAAAAGCAGTTTCAGCAAAAACTGGACAGCGATTTTATCGAAAGCAAATTATCCGAGCGCCAACTCCGCCATAATCGTGTTGGCACTTCACGTTATCTGGTCGAGCCTGATATCAAGAACGGCAAAGGTGGGCTAAGGGATTTATATTCCTTATTCTGGATTGGCAAATATGTCTACAAGGTCTCGGACAGTGCTCAACTGGTTGATTTTGGCGTTTTCACTCACAAGGAGTGGCGTTTATTTTGTCGTTGCGAAAGATTTTTATGGACAGTCCGCTGTCACCTGCACTTTCTCTCCAAGAGGATAACCGATAAGATTCGTTTTGATGTGCAATCGGAATTAGCACAAAATCTGGGTTATAAATCCAGAAAAGGCATCTTGCATGTCGAGCGTTTTATGAAGCATTATTTTTTTCACGCAAAGCAGGTCGGCGATCTTACTCGAATCTTATGTGGCGCTCTAGAGGCTAAAGCTATCAAGCCGCTGCCGCTGAATCCAATCAAGAACAGCTCAGAAAAAAAATCTTTGCACGCCGCCTTCAATGAGCCCAGCGATTTCTATGATGATAGCAATCGTTTACGTGCGAACAATCACCATGTTTTTAGCAAGGACAAGGTAAATTTCATCCGACTTTTTCACCTAGCCGGCAAAACGCAACTACGCATGCATTCTGAGACATTACATTTAATCACTCGCTCGCTATACTATATCGATAAGAAGATGCGGCACGATAAGGAAGCCAATCGCTTGTTTATAGAGATTTTAACAAAACTTCCCGATCCCGAAACCTTGCTACGACGCATGAACGAGGCTGGAGTTCTTGGTCGTTTTATTCCCGAGTTTGGTCGTATAATCTGTCTGATGCAATTTGGTATGTACCACCACTATACTGTTGATGAGCATCTGTTACGTGCGGTTGGGATTTTACACGAGATTGAGAGCGGTCATCACCGTCATGAGCATCCCTTATGCAGTTTACTGTCCCGCCGGATAACTCAGCGACTTGCTTTGTATGCTGCGGTTTTTTTTCACGATATTGCCAAAGGTCTGCCGCAGGATCACTCCATTGCCGGCGCGGTGATAGCAAAAAAAATGTTACCCCGACTAGGCCTTAAAGACAGTGAGATAGAAACAGCTAGTTGGCTTATCCGCCATCATCTTTTAATGAACAAATTTGCTCAAGAGCGCGATTTGAATGATCCTAAAACGATTGCCGATTTTGCCAAGATTGTCGATAGCCAATCAAAACTCAATGCCCTGTTAATCTTGACAGTCTGTGATATCCGAGCGGTCGGCCCAGGAGTCTGGAACGGCTGGAAGGGTAGTTTATTACGCAATCTTTATTATCTGACGACTGATTACCTAGCCGGCACAAAACCCTTTTCAAAACTTAACAGAATCACAGAGGCACGCCATAAACTACAAAAAGCCCTAAAGCATTGGGGGAAAAACGATATCGACAAATATACCGAAATGCTAACCGATAACTATCTTGCCTCGGTGTCCGATGAGTTTTTTACGTCACACGCAGAGTTATTCAAAAAACACGATTTCGATATCAATGCGCCAACATTCGATATCAAAACCAATGTTTTTAAGTCGATAAGCGTGCTGACGGTACTCATACCCGATTCTGCCGATCTTTTACTGGTGTTAGCTGGCTGTTGCGCTTTACACAATCACAGCATTGTCGAGGCGGTCTTGTCTTTGACCAACAGCAAAATCGCCATCAATACGCTTTACCTAAAGCGGCACTTTGACGATGATAAAGCCGAATTGCGTTCCGTACGGGCATTGGCGAAGTTTATCAAGTTATCCTTGCGCGATAAGCACAGAGTATTACAACAGTTAAGAAAAAAGCAGCAGGCGGCACATAGGCTTGATGATACTTTTAGCGTCAAGGCTTCTGTAGCGATTCACAATCAGTGGTCCGATGAGTTCAGCGTCATTGAGGTTACTTGCATCGATAGTCCGGGGATTTTGAGTTATATTGCAGCTGAGCTTTCGAAAGCTAAATTATTCATTCACTGTGCCCGCATCAAAACCCTTGGCGAGAAAGTCGTAGATATTTTTTACGTAAGTGATCTTGACGGCAAAAAAATCTGCGACAATGAAAGGTTAAAGGATATAAAAACTGATCTGTTAAAGGTCATCGAGCCGAAGAAACTGTTTGCTGATTAAGCATTACACCGAGCTAGCGGAGTTATCTATTTGCTGATATGAGATTTGTGCGAAATATATTTTCACTTGGCAGCACTGTTTTGCTGAGTCGTCTGACGGGCATGCTGCGTGATATTGCTATGGCTTTTATCCTCGGAGCTGGTCTTTATGCCGATGCTTTTGTCTTGGCATGGCGACTACCTTCGATATTACGCAGCGTATTTGCCGATGGCGCTTATCGTCTTGTCATTCCGATTCTTGCCGACAAGATAGAAGGCGATGATATCAGTAAAAGTGAATCATTACGCAATACAGCTCGTTTGCTACTCGGCTGGATTACGATCATCACTATTTGCGTTACGGTTATTTTTGAAATTTTTATGCCCTATTTCATCGAGCTGATAGCTCCGGGTCTAAGTCAGGATAGCCAGCGCCTGCAAGCTGCTATCACTATGGGACGCATTATGTTTCCTTATTTACCGTTGATCAGCATCACGATGTTTTTATTATGTTTACGCAACCTCAATCGCAAGTTTGCAGCGACCGGTTTGCTGCAGATAATTTTTAATATTATTCTTATTTTTGTTATGTCAGTGCTGTTTTTGCTCGATTCAACGAGTGCCACGATAATGTTGGCTCTCGGCTATGCTGTTTTGGCAACCGGTCTTTTACAGATAATCTTCGTTGCAATCTTACTGGCAAAAGACAATCTGCTACTGTGGCCGGGATGGCCGTACTGGCAAAATGACATCAAACAATTTCTATTACGTCTCAATCCTCTAGCATTGCAAAGTCTGCTCGTATACGCGATTATCATAACCGATACTTATATCATATCCGGCGTGACCGGCTCTATTTCTGCCTACCACTATGCTGAAAGATTTATGCAATTACCTATTGGCGTTGTTGCACTTTCGGTAGGGCTGGTTTTACTGCCTGAGCTAGCCCGCGCAATCAGTGCAAATAATCCTGACAAAAAAACTGCTCAAAAGAACATCGATAATAAATCCAATCACGCTTTACTTTTGTGTCTGGTTTTTATCATGCCTGCTTTTGTTGTTCTTATGCTGTATAGCGAAGAAATAATCACTTTAGTTTATGCTCGCGGTTCTTTTTCGCTCAGTGCGATACAGAGCAGTTCTGCTATATTGTTTGGCTTGTCGTTTTCTCTACCTTTTTTAGCTTGCGAGCCTGTTTTCATTCAGAATTGCTATGCTCGCAAGATCGTCAGTATTCCTCTTATTGCCTCGGTGATAAGTTTTATTGTGAATTTGATCGGCGACCTGGTATTATTTCCGCTTTACGGCCTGATGGGAGTCGCTTTCGCAACTGGAGTAGCAAGTGCAGTTCGTTTGTTGTTCTATGCGATAATTTTCTGGCGCAGGCGCTTTTTTCACCTAAAGCGCAAAACCTTGTTTGATATCGGTGTAATAATCTTAGCATCTGTACTGATGGGCTTGTGCATTTATTACGTCTCATTTTTACAGCTTGGTTTTTATAATTTCAGTGCCTATCTCAATCTGTTTTTGCAGATTAGTTTATCGATTACTCTTGGCATTATTGTTTACATTACGGTTATTTTTTGCTTAATTGGTTTCAATCGTTTTTATCGGGATCACTCTTTTTAGGATTTCTTCAATGAAGATAGATGTTATGTCCGGCGTACAGCCGA
>JAULKO010050539.1:0-10800 GCA_032356045.1 Mediaster aequalis | reverse complement strand
CAGTGCAGAAGGTTGCATTCACCATGTGAAGGAACCAGTGCAGAAGGTTGCATTCACCATGTGAAGGAACCAATGCAAAAGTCCATCTGTTCCCTTTCCCTTCCTCAAAGAGACAGTTAGATGCCTAGAATTACCCGTTTCTTGACGTAATTTTTGCTTGGCAAACTGTTGTGTGAAATTGGCACATTGGTTCTGATAATTGTTGTATAATGTGTGCATAATTAAGAATGATTTTAAGTAACCAGGGCAACGTCTCTGCCTACAGAAGCACAAGAAACATCACAAGAAGGAGAAGAAAGCCAAGAAGGAGAAGAAAGAGCATAAGAAGAAGCGATCCCACAAGGTTCGTCATGAGGAAGGGGATGCAGATGAGGCGGGGAGGACGGAAGAGCAGATGGAGAACGGAACACCGCAGGAAACCACACCGGAAGTAGTCATACCAGTAAGTATAATGCACTTGATACTTCATCAATGTATATTTTGTGGGTTCAGTGCTGACGGGTCCTTTGAGCTGACGGAAGGTTCTGCTAAACACTCTAAAGCTAGCTTTTGAACTGGAATTTGTTTTCATTTTCAAGATAACTAGCTTCTAAACTATTTCATTTTGTAAAATTTTTATAAAGTACGGTACTTAGATTTTCCTTGTTTCTTTCTCTATTTTAATTAAAGCAATTAAAAAAAATACTCTGAGCCATTTAGCGCAAATTTTAATTAAGGATCTACTAGTGCTGAGCAGATGATTTTCAGAAAGTGGTTTTTGCAGTTTTAGAAAATAATTGCTTGTACAGTAGAAGGCCGCCGAACAATAATGTTCTGCACAAAAGTTGTATGTTTTTTTTGTGTACAACAATTTGGAAGCCTAGGGAATGTTAGTTACAGCTAAATACTGTTGGCTTTAGTGAAGATAACGTTGGCTTTAGTGAAGTTCTACTACATTATTGAGAACTGAAGTCTATTTTGGGTGACCAGGTTCCTTCCAAATTCCTATGAGCTTATTAAGTATAGACCTTTTTCATGTGATGTCACAAGTCATGTTGGACTGCATAGTGTTGTGATGGTAATGAAGTGCTTATGTGATGTTAATGAAGTGCTTATTCTAAATAAACTAGTCAAAGTGTGCTGCGTTTGCACGTGCGCTCGCACGTGGTTTAACCTGCCCATAGGATACATGTACTACGATCACCCCGCTGCAGTCCATACGTGGTGGCATTGTTTACATTTAGCGCTATCTGGTGACGTAGGTGAAAAAGGTCTGTTAACCCTAAACCCTCCCAAATCAAACCCTATGTTTTGTTGGATTTCGATGGATTAGGGACATTAAGAGCCTTGGCACCATTATGTTACATGGGACTTGATGTCCAAATTTGGTTCATTTCAAAGAATGTGTCATTGGTTTACTGCACCGTGTTGGATTTTGGTTGATTCTGGATGGTTAGGGCTAAATAAAGTCATTTGACAAAAATGTAAAAAGGAAAACCGTATTCTGTACATCCTTGTAAACTTTTTCTAACTGCTGCCTTCCCTTCTGTCCTCTTCCAGCTAATGTCCAGCTACAGGCTCTTAGCAGAGAACGACTCCATAAAAATGGTGAGTGGGTCTCTACACAGTCTCCTGGGGCCAATTTCATAGAGCTGGCTTCAGTACCAAAATTTGCTTAAGCACAAAAAAACCTTCATTAGTAAAAACAGGTTAACAGCCAAAACTCCATGTGATGTATATTGCGTGTGTCTTTAGCTGCTTACCATGACGATCACACAGAGTTTTGGCTGGTAACCTGATTTTTACAAGGCAAGTTTTTTTGTGCTTCAGCAAATTTGTGTGCTTAAGTCAGCACTATGAAATTGGCCTCTGGTGGTATTTTCTATGTTCAGAGATTAAAATTGACTTTGTGCCAATTTTTGGTATGCCCATGTTTTTCTGAAAAGTGCCTTTGGGAAATAAAGACGGTTTTTAGCTTTTAAAACGAATTTCACAGAGATTAACCCAAAGTGCCCCTTTGTCAAGGAAACATCAAATGCCAACATGGCTTGATTCATAAAAAAAATGTCCACTTTTCGTGAAAGTATTAATTCATTTCTGCCATGCTTAGTTTATTAGTCAAGGTATTCTTGTCAGTCTGTGAAGCATAATTGGTTGCAGCTATCATCGTCAAAGACTTACGGTTTCAGTGATTGGTCCTTTAGATGTACGAAACGAGGGTGGAACTGAAAACGCCCAATCAGGTGGTAGTGTCCGTAATCTTCAGCAATCTCACGTCCTCCCAAGTCAAGTCCCTGGACTTCAACGTATTAGACTCGCTCAACACCAGGCTAATACGAGGGGTGAGTTTGTCAACAATTTTGTCTCGTTCAATTTCTTCTTTTCATCAGACTGATGTTCGGGTACATTTTATTCATTTGTGACTCAGTCCCGCAAACATAGTTTGAAACCACATTTTTGAACAAATGGACAAAATTAGTAACTCTGTTGGCCTGAAAATATCGTGAAATTTTACTTGTTTTTGTAAAAACGTAGTGTTTTCTTTTAAATGTCAACAAGCAAAACATTTAGATTGTTTCAAGACTCAGTTTTGGTTTAAATTCATTGTGAATGAAGCTGATACCAAGGAGTATAGGATATTTTTCAATTCTTATAAAGATTTGATTCTTTTTCTTCTTTTTTTGGTGGGGGGAGGTCGAGGGAATTGGAAAACTAAAGATGTCGCCAAAAATGTATTCTTAAATTACGAAATTTTCTTTAAAACTTTTGGCATGTTGGCAGATGAAAACTCTTTCTTGGTGAGATTTTTGAGGATTCTGATACTAGTCAGTTTGCAAGAACGTAAAAAAAAAGCTCTCTTTGTTTTGGCAGGACTTGACAAGTCAGCATGAAGGAGTCAAGGTACCATTCCAACTGCCGCCAGGAATGACCAATGAGGGACAGTTTGCCTTTACCGTCAAGAGCATCACGACGGCCCAAAAGCTCCGGGGGACACTCACCTACATGCTGAAAGTAAGTGTAAATACACAACCCCCCCTCCCCCTCCCCCCTCTCCCTCTTAGCAAAGGCTCCCTTCAGTAGCAGTTTGATTAACAGAACATTAATTTCCACCTCGTTTCTCACTATTTACACATCATCATGTTAACTCACAATATATTTTCAGTTATCCCACACGCGCGAGTGGAACACGGAATAATGCAGTGCGTCCGTGTCCCATTTGCCACTCGGCCGAATATGGAACACAGATGCTCTGCATTGTTCCGTGCTCCAAGAGCACGAGTGGGATAACGAATTTGTCTTCAAGCAAACTTGATGCACAGTAAAGACCCTTATCTAACGCATACGCTGTTTACTTTTCAGCGATCATCCTAGTACAGCAGTAAAATGCACGCAACTTAGAAAAACTTGCAGTACACACCGTGCAATACAGACCGTGCAATATGGGATAATGTCACACTACTGTTGCTATGTATTGACCAATCAGGATCGAGATTCAAGTTTGCTTGAAGATAAAACAGAATAATCATTTATCATCAAACAAACCACAAGGAAAACTGACTAGGTAATTTAATCAATTGTTAGAGTGAACAAAGGAGCACATAGCATGCCTCTTTGTATGGGGACAATATGACAAATGATATGGGAATATTGATGGGAAAGTGAAAAATGATGGGCACACAAAAGTCGCTAGATGAAGAATCCAGCATTAATTCACATAGTAATTGGAAAATAATGTCTGTATTCACAAAACAAAGATTCTTACACTTAATGAATTGAAACTATCAATCTCGCATTATGCCGGTTAAAGTTACCAAAATATATGATTAATCAAGCTCAGAAGATGAAGTCGGGATGATGTTAAGCCTGTGAATATTTTCTGACAGGCTCTCGGATACAGTGCTTCATGTGAAACGTTGGGAAAGGGTACAAATTATTACTCAAGCTGTCGTGGAAATGTGGATACCACTTTTCTGTCTACTCTCCTTACTTCCCAGAATACACTTTGTATTACGTTTAGAATTCTGATGTAAAAGAGGCATAGTCTTATTTTAAAGCTTAGCATTGTTTCTTGCTTAGCATCGTAATGGAATCATCTCTTGATACACATTTGGTTGCCTTTGTTCCTTCAGGATGATGCGGGCTCCACTAGTGAGAAAATTGATTTCAAAGTGCACCTTCCGGTGTCTTCTTACTTTGTGGCTAAGCAGTGTACCAGGTAGGCAGAGACTGGACGTATCGAATATAAACCCTTGCGTCAAAATTTTGAAAAACTGCTAAGCAGATATTTTCCCAGGACAGAAACTTCGCTGAGCCAAAAAGGTACCAGCCATAGCGTCATGTAATGTAATTTGCTTTTTGGTTGCTTCTCAGCTAAATCTTGCTTAGCAGCTATAACTACTTACCCTACCAGTCCCACACATGGGATATCCTGGGTTTATAACCCTTTCCATAATATAAAGTTATCTCGATGTGACAGAGCACCCCTGCTGCTTACCAATGTCGAGTTTACTCAACAAGGAAATCATTTACAAATCTGCATGAATTTGAAAGCGTGTCAGCGAAAATGAGCGTGTTTTTTTGCTGAAATTGGCCAGGAAAACCTTATAGTATGCAGTACTGAAAAGGTTAATTAGCTCTGTTGTTCCCAGATGGCAATTAACGTTTTTGCCTCCCCGCACTTTTTCATGGCTCTTTTGGTCCCGGATGGCTCTATGTTGTGGTTCCCTGACAATTTTTCTCACCTGATTGGTTCCAACTCCCATGGTTGATGAGGCAGTTGGCCTTCTGCCACAGTCGTCTACAAGACGAGTCTCACAGAGTTTCTGACTATTTCGTATAATGATCCATGTATTGGTTATGAAATTCTTACCATTATGATGCTAATAAACAGTTCTGTGCAAGCACCTCATGCAGGAAGAATTGTCTGTGCAGTTGTAGATGAGAAAAGGGAGTTTTAAGTTGAGCTTTATTGGAAGTTATTTTTTATGTTGTTGGGAAGATTGTTCATAGTTTGGGTGCTGCAAAGGTATGAATGTGGAATCTTTGGATTTAAATTGTTCTATTTGAAATATGGGGATCACTAATTGGGTCAAAAAGAAGAATCTTGATATAAAGATTCAAATGTAACCTGGAATAATTGCTGTTCCACCGGGATGAAACAAATGTTTAGGAGTATGTCGCAGCCCAAATTGTTGAAAGGTGAAGTCGTTTGCTGGCAGGCACTGAGGAAAACCTGACCAGAATATTTGCGATAAATTCATTTAATGACTTACTGTGGGTTAAATTTCAATATTAAAAATCTACTGCTTTACACATTAATTATAAGATTGCTTTGCTTAGAATAATATGGTCTTGAAAAATCACCTGAAAAATTGTATGTGATTGCTTTCAACTATTGAGCTGCATACTAAACCATATGTGGACTCCGTCTACGCATACAGACTACGACGGAGTTAATAAAATAAAAGGGTGAATTCCATTGTATAAAAAGTTGTGGAGGGATTTCTCAAAACTTACCAGTATGAAAGTGCCAAAACTTGGCAAATAGGTCCTGTGGCTTAACCCTCAAAGAGGAGGGGGGCGGGGCTGGCAGGGCAGAATCCGCCTCCCCTGTAGTTTTTCCGCGATAGTCTTGCAGTGTATTTTGTTCGTGCTGTGCCTTTATGACTTTTTCAGCTGATGTCTTAGGCACATTTGGACATCCAATTTGAAAAAAATCAGATGTAGTGTTCTTGCGCAATGTTATATTTTCCAAGGCAGGGTGCAAACGTTGCTGACTGCTTCAGTGAGGGGGATGGGGTTGGGGGATACCAAGATTTAGGAATGGGTGGATAGCATATTTATGCTTGACCTTTATCTCTATCCCTGGGTATATTTCTTGAGAAAAAATCAAATTACATAATAACAAACCTCTAGGAAGTAATGTTGAAGGTCAAACGTGCTACTTTTCAGCTGTTGCCTAAGGACAAGTTTTGAGAAATGTCCACAACTTTTTCCCCATTGTACGGGGAATCTTTATCCTGGAACGTCGACAGAGTGCACAAGCAGCACTCAAAGGAGAAAGGACACATAGGTCCAATTCATGGAGCTGCTAAGCACCAAATATTGCTTAGCAAATTGATGTGCTAAGCAAAAATTAGCTGAGAGCCAGTCACAATGGCATTTTGGTAACCAATTTTTGCTAAGCAAATTTTTGTGCTTAGCAAAATTGTGCTTAGCGGCTCTATGAAATTGGCTCCTGGGCTAACTTAGCTAAGCATCAGTAGAGAGCTTATTAGAGCTTATTCAGTACACTGGCGAGTGATGTATACACAAAATATGATATTCCAAAATATTCCTGATTTTGACGCACCTTATAAGAAATGCTCATGTTACTATTTCTCTTGGATTTCACAGTGCCGAGTATGCCGAGCTCCTGAGCGGAGGGGACTTGAGCAGCAAACAGTCCATAACCATCCCCAGTATGGAAATGGACTTTTCCATTGTCCTGGCCAGAGTGTGCTTCTTTGGACACCTTTCACTTATGGAGAGGGTGGACACGACAGCCTCGCTGTACGGCCGGTCGATACAAGGACATCCAGTTTGTTTACTTCTCAAAGCAATGGTAAGTCATAATTTCCTCTTTGTTATTTTTAGTTTTTGCTTTATTCTCTGAAAAACTGCTTTTGCAACTTCGCGATTAATTTGATTAAATGATTAAATTGCTTCTTTGTGTTAACCAATCAACCAACCAAATATTAGCCCCTCTTCTACAGAGTTGCATCTAGTATTACAAAAGTGTCTATCAACTCCCAGTGAAGGTAAAAACTTTGCCTGTCCACTTCAGCCAAATGCTACACCCTGATACCCTTTGCAGGAGACTGAGCGTACGTAACCATTTTACCCACCGTTTTTTTTGAGCAAATATTACGATTTTATTTGCCGGTGTTAAAGATTAACCTTAACCCTCCCAGATCTATCAAAGTCCATCCGGTGTTGGAGGATTTTACAGGATTGAGGAGAGTAGAGCCAAGCCACTGTACATAGTGCGCGATTCAAACCAAAATGGCAACCAAAATTTCTACAAGCACAGGAATGCCCGTACAAAATGATTTTTGGCTTTTCATTTGACGTGTGGACAGACGGTGAGATGAGACACTGCTCTTTGAGTGCAATTTGCAACTTACATTGAATGAAGATGATTTAGCAAAAATTGATTTTGTCATAAGGGTGTGCCATTATTTCACAATTTTATTTCATTTGACTCATTTTAAGCTGTATTTTCTTGCAAAGTGAATTTTAGGAATAATTTTTCAAATTTAAACATATTTTAAAGAATTATCAAAGAAAATTACTTTTTTGAATGACATGCAAATTCACTTCTCTCTGGAATATCTTCATGTCTCCACAAGAAGCGTTTCTATCTAGAGCTACTTCATTGGGGGGGGGGGGCCTACAAAATAAACATTAGTTTGACTTTTCTACGCATCTGGTGACCACTGCTGCCTTTGAAAGAAAAAGCCAGCGTGTTACCAGACTATAAAAGTACACGTATCTATACCAAAGTAAAAAATCACCCCAAAACTACATGCACCGCAGTGAGTTTAATTGAATGCCTTTTTCTATCTCTGGAGAAGATAAAAGTATGTATATTTTTTTCTAATGAATACCTGTTTTCTTCTGCTACTGATATTCTAACATTTCTGTGGGTTGGAGTATAAAGATTTCACAGATTTTCCCCGGTTTTTCTACAGTCGCAGACTGAGGGGCGAGTTTGTGTATACTTCTACGACTGTAATGTGGACGTAGCTGAACCCACATTAGGCACTCACTAAACTCGGATGATCTATTTGCCCTCCGACAGTAATTTGAAATTTACAAGATAATTATTTAATTTCGTTCAATGTCTCATTTAAAAGTGAGTAACTTTTATATTGCTAGAAAAATAGCAATTGGAAAAAATAATTAATTTTTCAGGTTGAAACTTGAAATTAGCACGGACAGTATATCTTCAAGTTATGAATATCAGTGTTTGCTTAAATGGTAAAACCTTAAGTGTTTAAATGAACCTGTACAGTTGGTGCTAACTCTAACATTAGAATATAGTAGGTGTCAGAAAGTTTAATCTAATTTATCAAATTTATCTGCGAGTTAAATCTGACTTTGTGAAGAATTTTTAATGATTGCATTCTGACAAAAGACTGCTGAACTGCTAAGGGCGTGCTTTCTCAAAAGAAAATATGTACTTTTTTTTCTGTAATTTTTCTTTTTTGATGTTTCAGCCAAACAAGAGCATCTCAGTGGATGGAAAGAGCTCAGATTCCAGTCTCCTGTCCTCGCTACTCGACGAAGTCAAGACATTCCAGACAGAGGCATAAAACAAAGTTTATTATTTTACACGACGGGCATGGTAAATAACTCTCCTGAGGGCGCTGTTGCGAGTCTCATTCACGAGCAAGTTCAAGCGCGAAGATTGTAATAATGAACAGGAACCGTTGACAAAAACTGAGCTATGAGTGGTCTTGTGTTGATATATCTCAATACAATTGTACCATAATTTAAAATTACTAGAGTGCTAACTGTCTGTATGAAGTGAAGTCTGCTGGGTGCATTCATGTTTGTACACAAACCTATTAAAGCTCAACATTTAGTACTTATTATTATGCCTATTTTCGCATATCTGCGTTTGTACTGATAGGCTGAGCAAGGTAAATGCACCAACTAAAGCGCGTTCATAACCTAAGTGTGCAATTGAAACAACGCTCCTTCAGGCCACAGTTCTGGATGTTTACAGATGCGCGCAGGAGACGCATACAGAACGGCCATGCAATGACGTTTTCAGATAATTGAAATTGTTCTTCAGTCATGCACATAACATAACATGCACAACCTTCAATTATGACTGCGCCTAGGACGGCTTCAAAGTATCCGCACAAGGGAATGAGAAGTTTACATAACATGCACAACCTTCAATCATGACTGCGCCTAGGACGGCTTCAAAGTATCCGCACAAGGGAATGAGAAGTTTACACTCGATTAATATAAAATAGCTTTATGAAATAAATAGCTCTATGATTGATATGATTGATACCGAGTCTTGTTGGGGTAGTGGAGGTTTTGTGCATGGAGTAGGTGGATATTTAATTAATTGGTTGTGCCTGAACTTGCTTTGTGCTGCTGTTGCCTAACCAAATTAAAATCTGTACAAGTTGCCTTCGGTTGTCAATAGAATGGTAAATGAGGATTGGTGGTTAGATGAAAGGGCTGGCCGAGAATGATACATCAGGGCTGAACAGTGCCGTCTGGAGAATGCCTTGCGATGTTAAGAGCGTCATCTTTAATATGACGTTTCCTTCACCGTTAGATAAGTACTGTAAATTACATGTTAAGGGCCAGTTCAGCCTTTCTAAGAATGCAAAGTTAGTTACGGTGCTTCACAGAGAAACTTGCAGAAAGTGATGACATGTGTGGAAACAACAAACACAGTTTGCATTCGTATGGAGATGATTGGTCTCTATGCTAATTAGACTAATAACCTTGTGACCTTCATAAACAAACAACTTTGATTATCTTTATTATTATTGTGTTTTTTTTGGTTGGGACGGGGGAAGGGGGACAATCTCAATCTGGCTTTAGAAGAACAACATAATGTGAACACTGGATTTTCATTCACAGAAGGGAGATGATCAGATCTCAAAACTGCTCTGAACATTTCATTTGGAATACCTGCTGTTCTTATGAGGAACGCACACTGGGAACAGGGCCAAACTGCGGAATGTTGTGCTTATGATCACCATTCTGTACCTACAACGTTGGCAAAAACATTTGTAAAAACATTTGTGCTAACCCTGTAAGCACAGAATCTTATGGTATGTACGCATGCGCACAAGCCAAAATTCCTTGCTCACCCATGAAATATGCCTGCCGTTAGCGCCGAATTTTCTGCTACAGTTAGTGGCGATTCTTAGCCAACAAGTAACTTAAAATTGGGCCCAGTTGAGGAACATCTTGTGTTCAGTTATGGAAACATTTGTCAGTACAGGTGCATGCTTGCTGTTCACTTTAACCACTTGACGCCGGAGGACGTGTAAACACGGCCAAGGATTTTCCGACATTGAGATCGGATGACTGATAGACCGGCAATGAGCAAGGCTGGAAAATATCCCTCAGCCAGCCACAGCCATCGACCAAGGCCGGAAACATGAACCTGCAGCCCCAGGGGGTGATGGCCTCAACCCGCCTGGCACCATCGTCAAAATAAATCCCGGCGGGGTCAAGTGGCACCATTGTCAAAATAAATCCCGCCGTCAAGTGGTTAAACACCGTTACCCTGACTACCCTGACCTGTTCTCTTCGGGAATGCACCTCCTTCCTAAAAGGAGATTTCCAAATGAAAAGGGGCAATGTTCAGAGTTTTCAGATGATCACAAAAGTCAAAATTCTAGTTTAATAGCCAGAAGTACAGAAGTGTATCAGTGTTCATAGATATGTATTATATATATGTGTATAGACAAAATAGTTATTCCAAAGAAATTTTTGATATCAAAATGTAGAAATTCTGATGTAAGGATTTTGGAGGTGGGTTGGGCTTTTTGTGATTATTGAAGGAAAGAATATCATTGGAGATGATGAGAGTTGGGTTTGGGGTTCAGAGACGGGAAGAATTTGAAGTGATGTCGGAGACTGGAGATGGAGGCTAATCATTGAAGCAACTTATTGAGGGCAGAATGTTGTCACTGGGCAGGTGCAGGAACATGCTGATTTTTATTGTCTCCCCGTCCCCACCCCCCCCCCCCCCCCCCCCCCCCCCCCCCCCCCCCCCCCCCCCCCCCCCCCCCCCCC
>JAULKO010050434.1:0-10804 GCA_032356045.1 Mediaster aequalis | reverse complement strand
CCATTAACAGCGGCCACGCCCCTCCTCGATCATTATTGACGTGGTAAAGATCGGGTCATCACACTTTTATCCCCTCAATAATGTAATTTTAACCTAAATTAATATGGATCGATTCTCAGTTCAGACGTCGAGAGAAAGACACTTAAATTATTATGCTATTTTCTCCGACAGAATAAAGCCAGAGAGCGTCAGAGACAGAGAAAGTCAATTTCCGCAATTTTGTAATCATACCGGTCACAAATGCATGTCTTTTTTGGGGCCAAATTGGGGACTATATTGCAGATGATTTATTTTTTTTGCTAATTAATTGATTGATGTACCTGTCAGCATGGGTGTTGTAGAGACTGGAAGATCGAACTGAGTCTCTAGATACTTGGCCATGAAGGTAAAGCCCGCCATCATTGATGATATCATTGCGCATGCTCCAAGGATGAGAGACAAGAAGGCCAGGTTGGTTACTAGGCGACGAATGGCGCAGAGGAATCCTGGGAATCAAGAGGGGTGGAAGAATGTTGAGGTTAAGTTTGAGACAGATTGGAAGGGGGGTCAGACATTAATTTGATATGATTTGAATGTAATCTGTGATGTTATATGTATTTAACTGTAGAAATAGAACTCCCTTAAATGGAAGAGCATATTCACATTTTTTTTAATGGTTCCATCAAATCTACATGGCGCCGTTATATAATTTGGAGAAAACTGTATCCGAAGTATTCCTGTACATTTAGCTGTATGGAGTGCCATTTGTTCATGTCATTTCCTGTTGGATAAGTGGGCCAGAAGAAAGAAAAGCCACAAGTTTGCACACAACAGTTTCCATTTGTTGAGGTTTGAAATTAATCAAATCTGTTTCCACGTATACCTTTGACATATGCGAGCTTCCCTTTACTAGTCATGTCCACCTTGAGGCCGTCTTTCCTAACTTCAAGTCCTTCTTCCTCCGTCTCCTCCTCCGTTAGTCCCTTCTCATCTTTGGACGTCATCACCACTTCTTCATCGCTCTTAACATCCTTCAAGCGCCTTCGAATCTTCTTCGGAAACAGTGCGATTGGTATGCCAACAAGGACTACCGTCAAACCGGTGATGCCGAAGCAAATCCACCAGGCCCCCAGCCAGTTGGGATCGCCAGCCTGGGCGTAAACTGGCGCCTTGTAGAAATCGGCGTGAATGGAGAGGCTGAAACTGCTGATGAGGTAGCCGAGGAATGGACCAACAGAGCCAGCAATGAACACAGCGGCTGAGGGAAGAAATACCTCGAGTAAAAGATGGAAACAATCCGCTGATGCCACTGCTGAATACTCTTCATCTTTTTTTAAAGTTCGTTCTCGGGTTTATTTGGGACAGACAGGATCGTGTTTTGTTTGTAAGTTTTGTTTATAGGGCATAAATGCACTGTAAAACATATTGGGCAATTATTTTCCCAACATGTTACCCAACGTTGAGGCAATAGTCAGCTCAACCAACAGTTGGTCAAAATATAGGTCAGATTTATTGGGTAGAATGATTTACCCAATTCTTGGGCAAATTGAGCTGTCTCAACAATTGGGCAATTGTGATAAACCAATACTTGGGCAATATTGTTTTGAATCTATTGAGCACATCATTGTTGCCAATTGTCAAAACTTACCCAACGTTTAAGGACAACTGTAAGCAATACTGGTCATTTCTCAAATACCTCAACAACTGTTGGGTATCTGGTGGCTTAATTGTGACCAAAATTTGGGAACGTTTAACCAATTTTAGTAATTTGTTTTCCAACCATTGGTTGTGTAGTAGTTGCTTAGCATTTGGTCAATGGTTATTGTCAAATTATTGGAATATATACTATAGGGTGAAACATACCCAAAATAAGCAAGAATCATTAGACAATATTCTTATTTAGCCATGGAATATGATTAATCGTATTGTTTAATTCATTTGTATGTGAGTAATTGTAAAAACTAAGCCTCTTTCTTGAATTAAGTGCTTTCCACAGTAAATTTATGAACAACAGTTTGTGCGTTGTTTACATGTATGTCGCTTGTGTGTGAGCTGACATGCTAAAATCTTGGTTTTATTCACACGGAATCACACTACAACTGATTTATGACTAAATTCCTACTTTCAACAGTGTTAGCCTTCATTAAACCTTACATGTAAGCATATCTTTCAACCCCAGCAATGCCCACTCCTGACAAGTTGTTTCCACCGTTGCGGCGTTCCGCCATTTTACTTCGGCCTCATGTCATCATTTGCCACATTGTTGGTCAATGTGTACAAGTTCCTCATACGTTTTTGACCATTTTTGCGACTAGTGATCAGCGCATTCCCCAACGACGAGGCAATTGTGTAAAGCTTTGCCCATGTATGTGGGCATAACTTGTAGATTACCCATCCAATTCACAAAATATACCCAACTTTAATGAGTACATGCTTGAGTGCACCAGTGGGACACCGCAGTTCTCACGATGTGGCGGTTATTTTTAACAGTAGGGGCCACAGTGCTGCGTCCAAAAACCTGCGGTGTCCCGTACGTGTGCAATGATCACGTGCTTAACATGGATACATGTACCAGGGGCTTTTCAGGTAAGGCACACATAATATCATGTCAATGCTAATATCGATATTAAGCCTTTAAAGTAGATTACTTACGGTAAATTACTTAAATTACTTAGTAAATTACGTCAGTTAGACTGCAGACTTCAAGTTACAAGACCTTTAAAGATCACGTGCTTTCCATACTGTCTTGATCAGTGCAAATTGACTGCCATGCTAAACATAATGTGTACCTTATCTTAAGGTTGGGACCGAGGTTCAAGTATTTCCAATACAGGTCTTTGTATAATTCCACTTACATACAAATAGTGCGGTTGAGGTTTTCTCCACACAGTCGTCGATGTAAGTGACAGCTAAAGGGGACAGCGGTGCTGCTCCTATGCCGGATAATATCTGGCCTACGATGATCCAAGACACCTGTCCCATGAGGGATCCAGAGGTCTCCTCCTGTTCCTCAGTGCACACCTCAGTATCTGCGCCTCCTAATGAGGATTCACTTATTTGGCAAACCTGGCAAATGTGAATCAGTAAATTGATCGATCTGTGTTCATCACTTGTTGTAAAAGTGTGTTCTTAAGGCATTGCTATATCGCAATCGTATCAATTAATCCTTAGAGGCAAAAAAAGCCCGGCTCTTTCTCACAGCCTGGGGGATTGCGGGAGATTCTGCCGTCATAAAAGCACAGCGCGAACAAAATGCACTGCGATACTATCCAGAAATATTACGGGGGGCGGGGGGAATTCCGCCTCGGGCTTTTTGAGAGTTAAAAATAGCAATGAGGAAAATTTTGCTCGTCTATTTTTAATTTTGTGTCCGTCTTTCCTTGTTTATTTGTTTTGCTGATAACTGCATCGCTATATCATGGAGATTATTATTATAATTAACACTTAAGAAATAGTAGTCTTTTATATCCCTTTGGTAAATTCAGTTCATATTATGACAAATTATTTACCGATTTGGAAAGGCTATCACGTATTTGGAACTTAAAATCATCATAACATTTTGGAAGAAACATTAGAAAGTACGAAAACATCACGCTTACAGCTATACAGGAGGTAACATTGAATCAGGATAATACCACATACAAACATATAACACCAAAAGTTTTGCGATGATGACAAGTACCGGGTAAATTAGATTTCTCCCATCCAGTCCGTCAACCGTACTGTTTTCACTTCGAGGAATTTCAAGAGAGAACTGCGGAGGTGTCTGGTAGATGAACTGCGGTAGCGCGGAGATAAGGAGGCCAACGCCGGCCAAAATAGCCCCTCCCCCGATGAGGCGTGGTCGGTGACTGGTGTGCCCGTAGTACGCCACAAAGAGGACAATCACCATGCCCATCATTCCATTGATCATCAAGAAAGGTGCCAGCTCGGATGTCTTGAGTTGAAAGCGTTTCTCTACCGTACTAAAAGCGCCGCCCCTACGAAACATTTAGGGGGATGAGATTATTTTAATACAAGAGTAAATACACTCAGCTGGCAGCCTGTCTGCCCTCTAGGCAGACTCTAGCCTGCCGACCTTCTGTTTTGATCTCACCAAGCAATTCCACAAAGTCATTCAATTTCAGGTCGCCCAGCCTGCAAATTCAACAGCTTACTTGCCCCTATCGCCTGAAGCTCAATCTTATACTAAATTTCCATTTGGGAAAGGGAAACATAAACAAATAATAAAAAAGCCGATTTATTTAGTCACTTCTTTTACTCGTCAATCAACGAAAACGACATGGCGAAAACCTAGAACATCACGAACATGGTAGATACATCAAGAGACACAGTCTAGCAAAAGGAAATTATTAAGAAAAAAACATCAATCAGTAATAAACAAAACGGAACTGAGGCAAACCAGGAAACTGATACAAAAGTTTAACTGAAAACAAAACTTTACTAAAGAAAAACTCGGGAGCGAAGGTTGCTTGACTTGGTCGAGGCAATCATGAGCGTGAGGGGAGAGTATTTAATTAACCACTTAATCCCGAGAGTCAATCCAAGCACTAGCGGCGGATCTAGGATTACATTAAGGTGAGGGGGTCTGTAATGGGCGTCAGGTAGCGACTTTTGTTTCCCCCTTTTTTTTTTAGTCACTCCTCAAAAATTTTCCGGCCTCCAAATAATTTGAAAAGCAGTGGGTGGGGTGGAGGGGGTGTGCGGTGTGGGAGTGGAGGTGGGACTGGGATGGATTCGGGTGGGGTCGGGGTCGGGGTCGGGGGGTGCATTGTTGACGTTTGGGGCGCCAAAAGTGACTCAAGGGGGTGCCAAAATTGCCAAAGGGGCGCCAATGGCTCGGGGCTGTATTTTGAATCGAAGATGAGACGAGCGGGGAAAAAACAGTCAGTTACAATGACTGAAGTTGGCAGAGGAGTTAACCCCTGAATTTTTCGAGTACCATTACTTAGGAACACTCATCAGAATCGATGAAAAAAACTCACCCAGTTGCGGTGAAGGCAGCTCCTAGCAAGATGCTACACAGACAAATCAATGCACCGAAGATGACAGGGGTTGCTAAACGCTGGATGGCGCCACAGCAGCATTGCTCCTCGGGAAGGAGCTCTACGTCTTGCCGCGTCTCTTCTTCGCCATCTTCATGTCTGTTTTGGTCGTCTTCCGTTGCTCTGACCGGCCGGTAACCAATCTGGACGTCATTGTCACTCATCGTGAACAACTTATTCTTCAGTTAAATTGAATGCTACGCTGGTTTTAGTTTGGAATCAATGCACCAATTATATCCATACGCTTAGTAGTTGTTGCACATTGCCTCATGCCTGTATACATACTTTACCCTTGTGCTTTTTTTAGTTCTAGCATCTGAGCAAATCAGAAAAGATTATACTCCAGTTTTGAAGAGTTCAAAATCGTATTGCTTCGACCAAATCAGTCAATTTTGATCGCATCCAATTGAGCGGTAGTTCGGGCAAATCGTCAATGCAACGTTTATATGATGCTAACATTCAGTGCCGAAGTCCGCTGACACTCGTTGAAGGTACAAGTCCAAAAATACATCACAGTCTATAGACCTTATGCGTAGAGGTCATCTTCAAAGGGACTTTTTCAGATTGAAATTCTGTAACAATGTATAAAGCACAAACGGTCTGCATGCCTGCATTATCCTCTAAGATGGCTGCTACAAAGGTCTGTTTAATTATAATTTCAGCACGGGGATCGTTGGCGTTCAATTAGAGGACCAGTCATGACAAAAGTAATGCTTTCATGGATGTTTTATTTCCAACGGAGCACTTGTCTCAGATAAAGCAAATATTTTAAATTTCTGAACACGTAATTATTACTGATCATATATCATCTGAGTAGAATTCTTACACATTTCCTCCAGTATCAAACACATTGAGCCGGGGAAATTTGAGCAGACCAGAATATACAGTACATGCATTTTGTGTGTGTGTGTTGTTGTTGTTGTTGTTTTTTTTTTTTGGGGGGGGGGCTGTTTTTTCTTTCTTTTTACAGGAGTAGATGGGGACTTATACTAGAACAAACTTAACATATATAATTAGCTACGGATAATAAGGGTCAATTTCATTGAGTTGCTAAGCTAAAAAAGTACACATAATATGTTGCTCGGCACAGAAAAGTGTTGCTTTAATAACAAGAACAAACAAATTGCATGACATGTATATTGCTTAGAGACTGGTTTGCAGCAGATATTCGCTTAGCAAGCAAGTGAACAAGCTAGGGGAGATAGAAAGCCGGTCCCCCTTTGTCGAGCAATACTATACTCAATACTCTACCCTTGACCGTCGTGCTGGTCGTTGGGGTGCCACGATGGATGCATCCGCTGTCAGGGATCGCCACAGCTCTCTATCTTCTGCCATACGTATGAGGGTGGCAGTGTTGCAGCCTGTCCAGTCTCGAACGTTTTCGGCCTAGGACTTTCGTTGTCTGCCTCTTCGCCGTTTGCCCTCAACTTTTCCCTGTAGTATGGTTTTGGACAGTGAGTCATGACGGGACACATGACCGTACCAGACAAGCTTGCGGCGCTTCACTCTTGCAAGGAGTGGTTCCTGGCTGCCTGCGTAGGTGGTGATTTGCTGCCTGACAAAGTCGTTTGTCTTATGTTCTCTGTATGAGATGCGCAGGATCTTCCTGTAGCACTTGTGCTCGAACGCCTGGATTCTTCGCTTGTCGAGCAACATCCATTCAATGTAAAGAATTGATCAAATATCTTCCTCTAAAGTACATATAATCACGGTTACTCAGAATAGCAGATATCGCTGACGAACAAAATATGAATATATAACAAATAATCTGTACAAATAAACATGTTTTGTTAGAACGGAATACGTAATACAGGCATGAAAGGGCAGAAACAAATATTTTGAAAAAAAAAACAGCCTTAATGGCGTCATAAAAGCAATCTAAGTACTGAAATAATTCAGTACATCCTACAGGACAGGTTGTTAGCTCGAGCGCACACTTGCTAAGAAAAATACTAATCTCTTTTTAATCGTAATCAAGTCTATCTTACGTCATTACCAAGACAGCAACCGTTTGGTGGCCCAGGAAGCCAGCATTGGCTCTCGGACTTTCCTCCTGCTCTGCTAATATGCAATAGCCCGGAACCAGTCTGAACTTAATACGAAATAAAACTGTAATCAAATTCTTGACCCCAGTTGACCAAATTTTTAAGAATACATTAGCGAAAGTAAATGTTAAGGTTTTGTATCATTCTATGTATAGGCTTCTATAGTCTGATCAATTTTGTTTTCTTTTAAAATAAAAACAACAATTAAAAAGTACCGAAAAAGACCGAAAATGGTAAAAAGCTATTTGCGTCGCTGGCGGCCATCTTGGATTCCCATAATGCGTTACGGTAAGTCATGTGACATTGGATATTTGCCCAAAGTCAATATTTGGTAAGTTCAGGTATACCAAAACCATGTTTTTGACCTCCATAATTATTTTTTATATACATTTCCGCATAAATAGCTCAATTTCATGCTTACCATGGTTTTTTAAGTCGGTTGTCATGGTAAGCATGGAAATCCTAAAAATTTGGTTAAAAGTTAGGAAAAGTCCCAAAATTTCATGACGATCGGCCGAAGCGTTCTGGGGTTACTATAAAAAGTTCGGTAGGGGGCACATTGTGCCCCCCCCCCTCCCCGGTCCTGATAGGGTTAAGCAAATATCAACCAGACCAAGGAGTCCGGACGCATTTTAATTTATACACAAAGATTAAATTATTTCTTAAAACCGATGGATGCAATACTTATTTCAATAAAGAGCATGGAAGAGAGTAGTTCTGCAGCTGGTGGGTGCAGGGTCGCAAACAGGCCCAGAATGGCCTCCGCCGACCTGGTCACATTTTGCATGCTCTGAAAATACTTTCTAAAGAGCGTTTGGAGAGCCTTGCAGTTGCGGGATTGTAAAGATACAGTCTGTCACTTGTGAACTTCTAATTTTGAGCAGTTTGGATGAATCGACCCCGAGAATCGGCCCAATTTCACTATGGAGAGAAGGATCTGCAAGTTGGGCTCAAGCACCACTTTTAAGGATCGTCTTCTTTGGAGGGAAATATCACCCCAAAGTTATTAAATGACCCCACATAAATTGGAAGAAATGTGAAGGATAATAAGTCAAACTTAATTTTGGTGCTTAGTTTAATCCCCTGGGAGAGTTGTAAGTATTTTCCCAATTTATTTTTAAGCTGGGGCATTTATCACTTGTGTCTATGGAAGTTCATTTGCTTAGGTACAGCCCGGTATAGGAATGCGACCTGTACCGTTTTTTTTTGGTTCGTTTTTCGTATACACCAATACACAAGGCTCAAAAATAGCCTGGTGTGTCCCGTTACACATTAGTTTCCTCTTGAGCGCCCAAGGTGATGTCTTCACTAGGCCTGGGGTCGTAGGAATCCTTGGGATGTGATTCGTTCAATGTGGCCGTTGTTTCCACGTTCTGTAGATGCAACGAAGACATTGTTCAGTGAGAAATGTTTACGCTGATTTTCTGTTGATGTATCACCATGCAGAACTAATAATGTAAACTGTGTATTTTATACCTTGGGATCTTTGATCAGGCAGTAGCAGACGATGTACATGGTCGTAGACAGAACTTCGAAACCTAAAGTCAGTCCAAAGAAGACGTATCTGAAGTGGACGATATCGTAGATGAGGCAGTTGCCTGTCTTCCCACACGACGACTGGAGAAGGAGACAAGCTGACTGGATAACTGCGCCGTAGATAATGGGGGACGGGATCATAGCTGGGTACGAGGACGGTGGAAACGAGGTGATGTGTGGGTTGGGTTGTACATTAAATATGATCATATTTCTAACGAGATCACTGTTCTCACAGTAACTACACTTCATCCTGCAAGAAAACATTTTGCACAGAGATAGGATGTAGTAAACCATTTCATATAACAGGGGCGATTTCGGGATTTTTTGCAGGGGGTGTTAGACCTTTATATTTAAAGATGTAAAATAAATAAATAAATAAATATATAATACAGTTTTTTACCCGTAAAAACGAAAAAACCTAGCTGACTGCCTACCTTGTCTGAGATTGTTAGCGTATAAGCAAAAATAAAGCACCTCCCAAAAAAAGTCGATTGTCTGAGGCTTTATCGTAGAAGAAGAAGAAACAAATGGCTCAGGGCAGAGGTAGGTGGGATACGCGCCATAATCACGACAAATGTATCAAGCAATAAGAATCTTCATTGTCTGGGGCGACTGTAACACTACTAAAGTGGCATACTTTTGGTTTACATTTCCTGCAAATTCACATTAAATTTCAAAACCTGTCAACGGTTACCTTCAACTATAGCAACAGGAACGGGCTGAAGTCCTTACAATAGTGGAAAAGAAATCGGTTTCGACTTTAGTGGTACAGCTCAGAATGCTCAGATTGTGGTGATGTCGTTCTAGTTCTTCCAAGGCATTTATCAGTTTCACCTGTTGAACTAAGTTCCCATCACTCTCAAATCTAAACGTCAACCCCCTTTCTGACCAGTGGCGTATCCAACGTGGGAAGGAGGAAACTTGCTCCCTCTAGCGATATTTTGCCGATAATTTAAAGTACCACCCCGTCACAACCTTTACTCCCCCCCTCCCCGCCTCGTTGTAAAATATTTTACGAGCGGAAACAATTTTGAACCACTTTTTCAGAACAATTAGCAATTTTGCCTTCACCCCCCTGGACCCAATCAGTCCTGGATACGCCACTGCCTCTATTGCTCTTGGCAATTTTTTTTGTTATTATCTTTACAGATAACGATACTGGAAACCAGGTTATTAATCTATGGCATGCAGAACAAAGCTTGAAATGTCGGTTATACCTAGCAACCGCATCGCCATGGATGAGAAGCCAATGGCTACAGAACGATCGTCTTCATCCACCGTCCTAAAAAGTGACCAAAACGACACTAGTTGTAATTGACAGCAAACGACTCCCGCAGAACCATTTCAGATAGCGCTAAATGTAAACTAGATTTCACAATGTCAAAATTAGCCATTAGAAGAAAATAAAGATTCAAAAATTAATGAAAATCAAATGATGACGTCATAATGAGTCACTTCACAATTGTCATTCCAGTAACATTATACCTACCCACCCCCAAGCTTCATGAAGATCGGATGTTGTCTTATGGGTTTGTCTTATGGGTTCAAAAATCGCTTTTTTGATGACGTCGTGATGACGTAACACATTTTCTCGACTCTGTGCATGTTTCTATGCTTTACCGCAGAAAGAATTTTGAATTTAGCATTTCTCGTTCTCTGGATATTTTGAAAAGAACTTTTAATATAAAATATATTGGAAAATGTATAAACAAATTATCACGACGTCACTGCAATGTTTACATATAACACGTCCCTGTAGTTCCATTGATATCAGACTTTGACAATTGTAAATTTCAAGTGGGTCACGTGACCACTGATGACGTTATCAGACGTCACTACTCAATGCGCACTTTTACTGTAGGGTCTTTGCGCAAAGCATGATTAGGTTACGGGGCTTTTAAAACGACCAAAGAGGTGGTAAGAGAAAAACGTGTACAAAGTCTATGGAATTTTGGTGGAAAAGAAAAAATGAAGTAAACAATCCTTTTCCGGAAAAGCTAATAATGCTATCACGCGTGGACTGCGGCCTTGAAGTGATCATAGCTATAGTACATGTGTCCTATGGGAAGGTTAAACTACACGCGGCACGCTTGACTGGCTTGTTTGAACAAGCACTTCTTTAAAATCACATGATATGCGGTCCAGTATGGGCTGGTGACGTCCAGTGGCGTAACTACGGGGGGGGGGGGGCACCCCCGG
>JAULKO010050108.1:0-10806 GCA_032356045.1 Mediaster aequalis | reverse complement strand
CACAACTGGCAGCCAGAAATTCCATCCTGTCAGTCATTTCGAATTGACAGCTTGTGTGTCGAGCAAAACCACGTGCCGGGATGTGCCATTACTATCCACGCTATACCAACAAGACGTGGCTATTTCCATGTCAGCGATTCCGGCATTCATATCATTATTGTACTGTCTGTACTGTCAAGAGTGGGCCATTATAGTGCATCATTACTTCCGGGTTGTACGGGTTGTACGGGTTGTATCTGATTGACAGCGCGCACGGGCCAATCACAAACTGGACAAGCTGTGCGGTCACTGCTCAGGAAAATGATGACAAGTTTAAAGGCAGGAGCGGCCACTTCGCTCGTCACAACGACCACAGCTCACCATTGCCTGCAGACGACCTCCTGAGTGTGCTGACTGGATGAACGAGGTAAGTGTTATCCGAAACAAAACCTTGTGAAACAGATCGAGGGCTTTGGGGGTAGATATTGGTTTAAATTGTGTAAAATAAAACATAAATTATGATTTTTTTCAAAGCGTCGGCCTGGATTTAATTAAGGGTTTTGAGTGTAATACCAAATTAAGATGAACAAAGACAAATATATTGATTGCCATATATTGATGAAAAGTTTATACTGTTTTGAACAATTGTTGGGACAATTTCATTTTCATTTTCAAGTACTTCTGTTTGTTCAGGTGTTTGTGTTCGTAGGGGCAGTAGGTTTGTTTACTTTATTGGAGACGATTTTGTTGGCCAAATTATTACAGATGTGTTAACATTATTGAACTTAGGCATTTCACTGCATACATTATTAGTTTACTTGCACCTTGCATTGTAACATGAACCTAACATACAAATACAGATAACTCTTTTTTCAAACTTCCGCGATTTTAAATGCAAGCGAATCTTTTATTTAGTTTCATGCTGAACCTTTGAGGGAGATGTGTTGTCTTATTTGAATTGATTAAATGAAAACATATACGCGATGCTTTAAAGTAGTAAAAACTGGCAATGCAGTGAAATATTGTATTGCTATATAGCCCTTTAATGTTTAAGACGAGAGCTGATTTAGGTTACCAACTCCTACTGGCATCAATCAACCCCCGCCAATCCAAATAACAGCCACTGCTTCTACTTAATCATCAATCATTATATCCTTTCCGTGCAGAACAGTTTTGCGAGTTTGAAATTCCTGCTCCACTAAATTGAATTATATACATGTACCGCTTCTGCCATTTGATTTTTAGGCCATTTCAGTAAACGTGGTAACGTTTTAATCTGATAATCTCTTCAGTGGTTATTTCACATTTTTCACGGTTTTGAAACTGTGGCATAAAAAGTTTAAATTCTAAGTTCCTGCGATATGTTTTTAGGAATTTAGCACTACTTAATGTTACTACCAGGAGAAAAATCGAAATAGTGATAGCAGCAAATAACTTCCACATTTCAGAGGCATGGGATTATCGATTTTGTTTTATTTCTAGTTAGAAATCAAGCATGAATATTTCGCTGTCCATTAATGTGTTCGTGGTACGACGGCAAGACGATAAATTAAAGTACAAAAATGCCGGAACTATCGGTCTTGTAGTGATAATAGCCAACCTTTCCCTGTTTGAATCGGTTGTGGAATCACAAGTATGTTTAACTTTAAGTTTTAGTGGAATATTTCATTATTGAAACCTCGTATTCAACTTGTAGGTCAATCTCCCTTTTCCCCTGCTCGTTCGTCAAACACCTCCCCTCATTAATAACTGTGAGCAAGCCACAAATGCAATTACATTTGCAGACAAAGGCACTATGCGTTCAATAATGGCCAAAAAACATGAGTATGAGACGATGCCAAAAGTATTAACCAGTGTCCGTCTAAAACATTTAAAGGGAAACACCACCCCAGTTTTTTTAATAAAATTATGTGAAGGGTGTGATGTTGCATGGTGACTGGTATTTAATTTTTTTATGATCGGTTGTTGCAATCGTAGAAAATGATGATTTAATGATAAAGCGCCTGCCGTCACGCGCGCAGCCATTTGCAGCGCGATGTCTGATAATCCGGGATATTGTGACGTAATGACTGCACCAACAACCGGAACCCGATCCGGTGCATGTGCACCGGATCGGGTTCCGGCAGGCGTACGGCAGGCGCTTTATCATAAAATCATCATTTTCTACGATTGCAACAACCGATCATAAAACAATAACATACCAGTCACCATGAAACATCACACCCTTCACATAATTTTATTTAAAAAAACTGGGGTGGTGTTTCCCTTTAAGGGAAGTTACACTTACATAGTCATAGAATATCAAGGACCCATTGGACAAACTGAAAGTAGCAGTATCATCCACAACATTGTATGACTTAATGCAGGTACTCACAAAACCAGATACAGTATAAAAGGCATATCCCATAACACATGTCAGACTTATGCCAATAACATCCAAGGTTTGAAGTGTGGTCTTCAAACTACATTGAAGGTTTATCCATTTTGTGTGCAGGAAGAAGGCAGTTGCATCAACGTAGTTAATGTTTGTGGACCTTGGGAAAAATGTTTTTGAGAGTAAGTCAATAAGCTGAAATTCCAATACAACAATTATAACATATTCAGATATATAACAATTCAAATACAGAAATATACTCACGCATCTTGCTTGAAATTGTCGTGTTAGCATCGGCTACCATCTCACACACGTTCAAGCCTTCCGACTTCAACCTCTTCAGACCTTTCAGAAGTGTAACTGGTTCCATTCGGCCACTGACTAGTTGGGTTTGTCGTTTGTCCATAACTTCAACATGCAGAATATCTTTAGTGGAGTCCTCCATGAATGTATACGTCAAATAATGTGCACAATGGCCTGGGCTATCATTGCGTCCATCCCCTATGAAGGCATAGAAAATAATTCATGAACCTTTGCAAGGTAATTCATCATGGGTTGTCAGAGGATGAAATTAGACACAAAAAGTGCGCGGCCATTATCAGCTTCCAATATGCCATAGCACAAACCATAGCCATAACAAGCCATATTTTGTTCATACAAATACTGCAAATGGTTGGAGAATGTCCCATGCATATATAGCCAGAGGGGTGTCCGGGTGTCTTTTGGACACCCTGTTTGGATTTTTGGACAGTTTGGACACTCTATTTTATGTCATTTGCATGTAAAAAGTACTCCAACTGAGCAATTTGGACACCCTAATTTTAAATTAACAGCAAATTTGGACACCCTTTTTCAAATCCTGGCTAAAACCCTGGTCCCATGTCCAACCGTAATTTCACCCTCTGGCGGTGTGAATCCAATTCAAAACTTATGTGAAATAAACAGAAACAATGTTGAAACTTCGAATGTGAGCAACAGGGTTAATACAACGTTATGACTTAAGTACATTTTTTTTCAGATTTTTAAAACTTTAAATCCGATTTGTTCTATGGATTTTTTAAATTGTAACATTTGCTTATGACATTTGTTTTAATTAAAACAATGTTTTACTTACCACCATTGAGTATTAAGTATTTAATATCATTGATGAAAATACTTTTGGGGAAGAAACTTTTGGTTCCGGAAAAGTCGGACCGGCAATGATTTTTTTGACAAACGGCGCATTTTCAAGGGATGGTTGTGTAAGTTATTATATTCTATGTTTTAATTATCTTTCCAAACATAGCAATTTTGCATCAAAATCGTGGCCAGTATGCACATAAGCTACTGCAACGGCCTGATTTCAAAAGCATCACCATTTAATTTTGGAATTCAAAATAAATAAAGTTTTTCTAACGATACGAAATTTAAAACGCAAATTAGACAACATGCAAGGAACTTAATAACTATTGTAAAATGTCAAATGTGACAAAAGAGTGCTTGATTAAATGAGAGCAAGAATGTAAAGATTATCACTTTATTGAAATAAACAAACACATGATCATTTGCACTTCATCTTTTTAACTATTTCAAGAACTACACCATCAAAAATGTAAAGCAGGGTGTTAAACACCAGACTGATACCTTATGAGCAGACAAATTGGAAAAAGTTTTCAAAATTCTTGCAAAATTTCAGGTGATTTTTACTCACCTCAGCTTATCAAATTCTCAAAAATGTCCACATGGCAAAAATGAGACTCTGGACGTTTCACCTGTACAATTTGGGGTCTTAATTCTGATCTTAATCAGAATTGGACTTCTAAACCCTACATGTACGTTTAGATGTTTATAATGGACATATTTAAACACATGACTAACCAGTTAGTCGCATTATTAAAATGCAAATAAATGAAAATTGGCAAACAAAAACATTATTTAACAAATAGTTATTACCAAGGACCACCAAAGGTTTCCCTTTGTGGTTCTCACAGTTCGTGGCTAAAACTTTCTGTGCATCTTCCTCAATTGCAGGACAAACATACTTTTGTTGCACATAATTGTATGTTCTGCTGTCAACCATTCGCAGGTTCAGAAATTGAAACATTAACTGTATGTTGCGAAAGTTATTCCCTGTCAGAAAAAGTGCTGAACACAACTGCATGTCGCCAATATGTCAACGCTGCAATGTTTCCTGGCAACAAAAGTAGCTTCTGTGCCCTGTCTCGCAAGACTGTTGTGGTGCAGAACAAATTAAAGTAAAATGTAAATAAGAAAACATTCACATATATTTGTTTATATTCACAAGGAAGTACATTGTAACTTTAGATTTTAGCATGGCAATTAGTGAATGGCACACCTAAGGGGGGGGGGGGGTTGAAGTTGGTTTTTAGTACAATATTCTGTTGGCATGCATTCCTTTTAGGACACAATTTATTAAACAATAGCATTGTCATTTTTCCCATTCAGTGTCACTTGCCCGCAATACTACTTTGAAGAGGAATGAGTACCTCAAGCCCCAAAGCCCACACCGTGTTTTAAGGGACAACTGGATTAAGCAGTACCTTGATGACCATTTTTAACATCAAGATGGCCAAAGTACACATCTATAAGTTTTTTTAATGATTTTTAAAGAAATAAATTACAAACTGTGGTAAAAGATTAACAATAGATCCTAATCCTGCCTAAGTTTCTTTAATGTATGCAAGTTTATGTATTCATTCAGAAGTTTCATTGGAAAAGGAAGACCCTAGTAGCATTATAATTGATTTTTGTTTGGTCAGCTGGCATGGTGAGAGCATTTATAAGCATGATTATAGCGGAAATATGATTTTTTTTAAAGGTTTTCTATGGCTGATGAGATTCTCATTATTCAAAGGACCTAAGATAGTGGTGATCAGGGTGAAAAAGAGGAATGATCTCAACACCTACCCAGTTTATGTGTGCAGACGTACCCGATGGCATAACGGTGACCATTAACGTTTTTTGGCACGTGTCACATGTTGGTCGCGCCTCCTTTGCAAGATCCACCAGCCTCGTCTTTGAGATCAACAACATCTCTGTTGTACTAGCTGAAGCTGGATCACATTCTTTTTTCATGTAATCCACTTCGACTGAATGATGCTTCATCTTGTGGTTCATCATTCATCTCTCTGCCAGTGCCATGTACCTCATCCACCACTGATAAATGCTTCAGGCCAGTGCAACTCCTCCTGCATTTCAAACAGACATGTACAGATCTCATTAAAATATTCTTACCTTTGGAAAACTTTATCAATTAAAGGAAACTTTCAGAAAAAAACAAATTAGGTGTTAGGTAAGAATCCACCAACAATAATAGAATGGGCCCATTTTCATATAAAAGAAGAAACGTTTACCCTTGTCGGATCGATATGCATGGTTCCCATGCTTCATCTAGGTCATCATCTCCATCGGTTTCATCATCAAGGTACACAAATTCCCCGTCAACTTTGTAGGAAACACTGATGCTGTAAATAAATCAATAGTAGCTTTAAATAAACTTACAAAAACTGATGTTTACATTCATGGGTAAGGGAATATGGATCCTTCAATCAGGTTTTGGTTTTTCTATGTAGAATTTGAAAGATACAGATACTGTATGTTTCTGATACTGTATTTGTGTATCATACACAGATGATAGTGGCATATTTATTAAGGGCACAAATTGGATGAGTAATTTACTGCATGATTACATAATAATTCAACTTTATATTCAGTCGATTGGGCAGGGTAATTGTTGAGCAAGTTTCTCATCTTTGGTGACACAAACCTGCATAATATGTACTTTGAATATGTGAATTCAATTCAAAGTGTATATTTACCAACAATACTCACTCAAACTCGTCCTCTACACTATCCTCTGCTTCTTGTATCTGTCTGATAAAGGAAACAAATGGAGAACTACATGTCAATTTAAAAGTAGACAAACGCTTATTTTATTGATTTTGGCCCAACTCAATTTGTCCTGGGTGACGTGAAATATTAGTTTGTACCCGTGATGTGTTCAAATAGGACTCTTTTAAATGCCGACTCCTTGAGAAGGCCACCTATACCAAAACTAGGGTTGCAAAGTTCCCACGAAATCTGAACGTGGTAAATTGTCAATGGGAATTTTGTGGGACTATTATGATTTTTTGATTTTTTTTTAAAGGTTCAAAATTTGGATTTAAAAAAAATGGTTGATCTTGGACTAGGGTTTAAACACCGATAAGTATGTATCATGGCCGGAGAAGTGTGAAAATAAGTGAAAATAACTAAAACATTTTTTTATTTTTTTTAAGGAAACAAATTAAATTGAATGCAATGTGGCACGCAAAGCAGAACAAATGTGAGCTTGCATAGTCACCAAAAACAAAATTCCAATTGTTTTTTTAAAGAGAATTGTTGCCCTTTCTCAAGTTTATCCAACAATTAAAACATATATATTGATTGGAAAGGCAGTGATACTGTTAAAATGACATCAACATACCTCTCAACAGTGGGTTCAAGAGGACAGATTCCAGAAACTGAAGAGATAATACATGTATGTATAAAACAAAAACATTATGCTTTTGTGAACATGATACTCAAAGTTAAGGTATAAACAACAAATGTTGACAGTACCTTTTTCAGTTAAAGGTATGATACATCATTTGTAATGACCAAAAAAACCTTTTAGTTTTTATCTGAAAGCTGATTAGTTATGAAGATGATACCAGCACCAATCTTCCTGTGAAATATTTCCGTCTGAAATGTTGTCATCTTCGGAAAAATTGTATCTGAAGACCTCCAAAACCGCCGCGGCTTATTTCGATTGTCCACAATCGAAATAAGCACCATACAATGAACACGCACAAAATCACTGTTAAAAACACCATTTCTCGTGACTGAGAAGACGGATTGAGCTGAAACTTCCACAGGTTTGTTATTTCATGCATATGTTGAATCACACAAAGTATGAACGTTTTCAGCTCTACCAATGAATATGATGTATCATACCTTTAAATAGCTTGAATTTGTTTACAAATTATGACTGCATGCGGAATTTGTCAAATTATTTATTTGATCAAAAGGACATAATAATAATAAGAAGAAGAAGAACTCTGGATGCGGCAATAGGACGACACTTCCATAGGAACGCACAGAGAAAAAGTCTTACCTTTTTTATAGAACCCTTCGACCGACAGATTTCAAACTCTAGAAAAGTCTTCTAGAAGACATTCTCAACCAATTTCAGTTTTCAAAAAGTGATTTTTCCTTCCAGTTTTAGAGAAATCAAAGTTTTAAACAATAGGGCGACTCGAAAATGTCGCCCTATTCGACCGGTCGCCCGATAACACCATTTTCTAGCGCGGTATGTCGCCCGATTGCGCAATCAGTGTTACAATGGTTAGCCAATGATACAGCATGTAAATTATTAACTGTAAAAACAAGTGGAGCCAGTTGGCTGTGACTGAAATGTGGCTAGCAAAATGAGATTGGCATTTGCTATTTTCTAAATACTACAGGTATACGTATTTGGTGCAGCATGTGTGGTAATCAATCCAAAACATCTTGTGGCCTCCCGTTTTATAAATTGTTTTATGTGCGCAAAGTAACACATTATGACCACATTTGAATTTTATGTTTTGCAAAGTTTTGAACAACCTACCTTGATGCTCATGTAACATATTAAAAATGTACATCAACAAAATGTACCACCCATACAAAAGGGCAAAGTAATTGCCTATCATGATGCCCCTAGTCTTGGCCTTGGTGCCCCTTGAAATGTTCCCACAGAGATTTGATTTTCTAAAGCAAAGGCCCTTTGCCAAGTAAGAAATTAACTTGTCCAAAGAATGAAGCCCGTATTATAGCGGAAACAGGTTTTATTAAAAATAGTAAAAGTTAAGTGTAGCATCTACTTACCAATCAGACATATACACATTATCTTCCTCCTCGTCATTTACATGTATACTTGCTTCAAGTTCAAATACCTCAGGAAAACTGAAAACAAAAGCAATGTGTAACCTACATGTGCATTGCATCAACTCGTATCAGCTTATTTCATGTCTATAATTCTTTCAGGTACACTATATATCATACAGTGTTCATCTTTAACTTTACAAAATAAATCAAGGATAACAAATGCTTCTAAAACTTCTATCACAATAGGCCTACCCCTTAAACTCAAGAATATGATTTTGTTACGCTTTTTTCTACTTTACTCATTGTACAGTGTTTATAATGTTCAAATTATAGAATGCCAATTAAAAGGTGTACATTCGAATCACCTTCTTGCACGATGTGCAGGTGTTGATGTAAATACATGTCCACATCCTGCTGATGACGCTGGTGAATGATTGCTGAAAAAGTAATATATTATTTGAACTGAAATTTGTATTCCATTGATCATGAATTTGCAGTGAATCAACCTTGTTTCAGGTGAGCAAGATGAAGTAATTTATTTCGGCAATTCAAGTCACTTTACTTGTGCATGCAACAACTAAAGGCCCAATACAAACTTTAAACTAAACTGTAATGGCATGCATACAACACGTGTACAACTCAGTTGTGCACCCAAAGGGTGGGGGTCGGGTGCTTGAGCCCCCTCCCCATGAGGTTGTCAATTTTTGTTTATATGAACTGGCGGCGACGACGACATGTATGTGGAATATTTATATTCCGAGTGGTACAATACACAATTGATCAAAGTTAGAAGGGCCTGACGTTTCCATCCTAGCAGAATCTTCTTAAAGGGTAAATGATAGAAACTGACAGAAACTGACAAGTCTGGAAACAAAAAGAGGCAATTTCATAACATAAAAAGTCATGAAAGCAAGTTGCTTCAGATTTTTATAACCAGCTTCCCTTCATGTTCACGGAAAATTATTAAAAAGTCCATTTCACATTGTTTCCTTGTCTGTATTATTCATCCATACTACATCCACATTGAATGTGAATATTGGCCAATTAGAAAGGGTGCCAATTTCATTTGAGTGTTGTTCATAATGCGACTATCAATTGTTTCTTGCCCACACATTCTATAATTCCATGTAGGCTTGGTTGGTACGTGTAGCCTACATTCTATTTTGCCTTGGTTTTGCCCTTGGCTGTATTACAGTGACATGTGGTGACTTTTCCTACCTTGATTTTTCGTAGTTGTCCATAAGCATCATGGCCAATTGATTTTTATCACATCTTAGATCATGCATGATCGTCGTCCATCTTCGACTAACAGCTGCCGAGAGCTGAACAACGACCGAAGGTTTCCGGATTGTCTTCCTTTTCTCACGGTTCCTTGCACCGGCAGCCAGTAAGGATCGCCGCTTACTCGCTGGGGTGAGACAAACCCTACATGCGGACCCCTTTCGTGTTTTGTTTTTGACTTGTGGTTCCATTATCATTACTAGCAGACTAGTAAGTTAGTTTGCAACCGCCAACTGGTACATGGATGTACACGTACGTACGTGCAAATTCAGCAGCGCGCCGTCGACGCGTCCCGTCCGGTGTGAATTTTTCGTGCGTGAATTCGGCTCATTTGCGCCCACTCGAGAATTTGCCCATTTACAAACCAACATCGCAGACTAACTAAATTTGATCACGTGAGGGCAGTATTCAAATCGCCAACGCCTTAATTTCCAAAAGTTGGTCACTTGACCAATCTTTGGAAATACCTTCTTTTACTGTTTTCTTCAAAATGACAGCAAGCCAGAGGAAATAACTCCACAGGGAGTTTAGTTTCATTACCATCTTTTAACCAAGTAAGCTTTTTAGCAGTAATTCGGTGATCAAATTCTTAGATAGATGCAAATGGTCCTATCTACCTTTAAGTAATATAATTGTCCTGTGGTTGAGCTTGAGTTATGGACTTGGGGTTTAAATTCTGATCTATAGAGATTTTATACCGATCACTATTACAGCATGCGTGAGATATGACAAGTAAAACAAGGGTATAATTGAAGGGGAACTGCTTTCTTTATGTTGTTTTGTATGTTTTGTAACTTTCATAATTATTGTCGCTATGGCACTTCGGTTTGACCATAGAGTTGCTGCATAAACCAATTATTAAAGACCGCATATGCGCTTACGAACATGCCACACCGTAAGACTGTAAACCCTCGTATTTATATACTACTACAGGTTTTCTGGAGATATTTCACCGCGTAGAAATTATTCGGATGTACAGAAACGGTTTAATCTACCAAAGTACGTATGAACTTGTTGGTACATGATGGAGATAAACCATCGAACGCTTTCGCAGCCTTCTGCTGCATTTCCCTTTGAGAACGGCCCGGGAACCATCTTTGCTCTCAAACCGTTCTTACTTTAATTTACATTTTATAGCGCCGTAATCATTTTTAAAAATGCTTCTTGTTCAACACATCTGTGAGCAGTTTCACCTTTTAACCCTCGGTGAAGCCACCCCAAACTGATAACGCGGACTCTCCACCTGGAGAATTTTATCACCACTCAGTTTTAAAGGGCAATGCCCCCCC
>JAULKO010049682.1:0-10810 GCA_032356045.1 Mediaster aequalis | reverse complement strand
TAGTTTTTACATAGTGTTGCCACTTACTTCCTTAACTTGTTTTGAACCTCTGCAACCATCCTGTCGCGTGTTTCCTTCATTACAGGCAACATTGAAGCAAGAAGGTTTGGTCGGTCAGTATAAGGCGCAGCGGGCTGCAGCGCGGAAATTAGACAGTGAGACAGATGGAGCAACCCAGAAACCGACCAATGAAGAAGCAGCAAGACCAGGGAAGGTCAAAGGTCACACAGGACACCAGGTCAAACCAACAGGTAACAGTTCAAGCAGTTTGGGAGTTTGGCAGGATGGAGATGAAATCAGACTCTAGTTAGGTGACACCTAATCATTTATAGGTACAGGAATTGTTTGATTGACCCTATTCTTGATACCTTCCATTTTTCCTTGTATAGTGTCTTTCATGAGCCTTGCGAAACCCTTGGATGTGATTTTCTATTCAAAATGGAAAGGAGGATTAGGTGGATGTGATTTTAACAAAGAGCGGCCAAAATCAAATCCCAAGCCTGGAATCACAATGGGGTTTGAGCTGTTAAACCCAGATGTCACAATGTACTCTTTGTCGTGGTGGGACAATAGTTTGCAGGCTTCACATGTAATCCTGAATAGAGCGGGATGTGATTGTGGATGCCCTTTGTTAAAATCACATCCACCTAATCCTCCTTTCCATATTGAACAGAAAATCACATGCAAGGGTTTCACACTGATTGATTATGTCTGTGCGCAGGGCCTAGGTATCTCATTTTGTGTTCTTTGACGGTTGTGAGAAGTCTTTGTTGGACTTTGAGTTCCTTCAAGATACTTTTATTGGTTCTATTCTCCGTCCAGCTGATATGTACTCGGTGCCTGTTGAACCACATCTCTGCTGCTTGTATCTTATTTTCATTAAAGAGGACGTTGATTGTTGAGAGAAATCTGCGTCATTTTGTAGTTTTATGTAGATTAGGGTATATACAATAACAACAGGCAATTATTTCTGCCATGAAATAATAAGCAGGTTACTTTTGTTTTTATCAAGTCCCGTCTAGCGCGTTGATGCCATTTGTCTACAAGTTGTCGCTGGGGGCAGCAAACAAATATGACGTCATGTTACGGCTTCTCCTTTTGTGCCTAGTGCTAGGTACAAAAGGGGAAGCCGTAACATGACGTCATATTTGAAAAGTTTTGTTTGCTGCCCCCAGCGACGACTTTTAGACAAATTCTAGACAAATGGCACAAGCGTGCTAGATGGGACTGTGATGAAAACGGCTCTCAAAAGGAACTTTTTGATTATTTCATGGCAGAAATAATCGCCTGTTTTATTTTAATATACTTTAATTTACCTAAAACTACAAAATGACGCGATTTCTCTCAGCAATCCACATCCTCTTCAAGGTCCCTCCTTCACAGCCGTACATCATGACTGGCCATATAAGTGTATGGATGAGCTGAATTTTTGGTGTATGAAAAAAATTATAATAGGAATGAAATGTGAATATTTGAAACTGTCCTCTAAACTGGATTTCTGCTTTTGCTTCTCTCTTTTATTTAAATGATAGCTCCTTTGAGTGCAATCCTGACTGATCTTAGGTCTCTCACAGCCCAAGTCCTGGAGGATGGAGATGACATCGATGATGACGATGATGAGAATAACGACAAAGGATAGATGATTGACGTCAAACGGTGCACAAGGTATATACATTGACAGCATCTGTGTGCAGGTTTCACAAGCTGTACGATCATTGGTGTGATTTCACACGGGGGAAGTCTATTACGTCTGTACGGCCCTTGTATGCCAGAACGATGCAACTTGAAACAATGACAAAAATGTATTTAATGGTGTATCATTTGCTGTTTCCTGTTTTTAAATGTGATTTTTCCTTCTTTTAATGGATCTGAGTAGGGTACTCATTTCTTAAACTGTCCGTATATGCAGCCTTTGACCGACGCTTAGAGGGGAGATGTTGTCTACTCTCAAACAATCAGCATTTCAAGATGCATCATTTTGCCTTGGTCCGTGTAGGTCCCCCTCAAATTCAATTTGTAATAGATTTTCAGTAAACGAAATTTGTTTGAGAATGTCTGAAATTTGTTCGGACATTTGTGAACATTTTAAAAATTCCCCCAAATTTCCAAACATTTACTATTTTATTGTATGTTCTCATGAAATTGCTTTCCTTGCTGAAAGTCATCGTAATAATACTTGGGATATCCCGGGTCATGTAATGCATCCTGGGATACCACTCTCGGGATAACCCTGGCTGTGTGGTTGTGGGATCCGAAGGTCAGCTTTGAGTAAAAGTATATGGTACTGAAAGGGTTAATATATTTTTGTTGAACAGAATAATTATTATTGTTTTTATTCTCATTGAAATGCCTTGCTCATATTCAAGGGTGCAGAAGGCAGGCAGGACACACTTCAAAAAGGGGGGTTTGGGCAAATGGTTACATGAGGGGGGGGGAAAGAAATAGATGCTCAATTTTACAAGGAAATATGAACTACTAAATGCAGTAATGAGCAGTATCTCCCAACAATTTGTTTTTCGTGAACAAAACTGTAAAATTACTTCCAGATTGTTTATGTTGAGCTTAATAACTCTTTGATGCATTTTTGTTAGTAATGATTTTGATTTTTTCATTGACGTAATATTCTGTTTTGAAATGTGTCAGGATTCACCTCCATAATTTCTGGCTATTTTCTATAATTATACTTACAGTAAATATGTGATGCTCCATTTATTCACGTAGGCCATGCCAAAGCAAGTTGTATTTCTGGTACATACCTGATTTATCAGTTTTTTGATAACATCTCAGTGAAATAATATTGTATAATCAGCATGGATCATCTCTTTCGTTTATACGTCAATAGTAAATGATAGACCCGGCTCTCTGTGATTGAGGAAAGTGTCCGAAACTTAGCAGCCCTAATTCTTTTAAATTTTATTTAAAAAACCACCTGTAATCATGTTATTTGTCATTGTAGCTTGGAACTGATTTTCCAAAGATGTTTGTTTTCCAATGGAATTCAATAAATGATTGTTTTGTTGTTATATGTTTGGCTCCTTGGTTCTGATGTTTTGAAATGTTTGCTGCTCTGTGTTAACAGAAAAGTTACATTTTACTTTACATTTTTCTCAAGAGTTTATTTTTCTAAGTTGTTCAAAATTGCAGATAATCATGAAAAGTAGAAGCTTTGCAGTCACGATCTGGAATAGGTTTCTGTCACTCTTACATATCTCCACTACAGAAGTATCATGAAACCTTTTTGTAACAATCATAAGGGATATCCCTTGGCATTTTCTTCGGTTGTCCTCAAAATCGCATCAAATACAGGAAATGAAATGAAAAGGATGATGCAAAATCCCAGTTGTTTAAAATTGATATTAGATTTTTAAAAAGACATTGAAATTTTTTTGGGATGATTTTCTTAAATTATGAAAAATTGAATACATTTCATGAATAAAAGGAAGTAAGATATAACTCTTGAAAAAAAACTTGATTTTGGACTGACCTCTCTAAAATAAATGATAAATCTTTAGTGCATTTGTTAAGGTTTTGATAATTTTTCTAAAGTTGCAAATTATTTGTGAACAATAGATATAAGTTGCAATTTCCAAAATAGGTTATTTGCACTCCTACATGTATCCAGAAGCATTCTCGAACAAATTTTGAAAACCTCATTTTTGGGACAAAATTGGAAAAATCGTAAGGGGTACCCCTTGCCATTCGTTTTCGGTCATCAACAAAATGAGTTGTAAAGGACGACCCAGGTGTCTAAAATTAATATTTAAATTTTGTATGAATATTAAAGACTTTCGTTGTTTTTTTCTTAATTGCTCAAAATTGTACATAATTTCATGTGAAAATAGACTGTGAATGGTTAGAAGTCTCAAAATCGATTTCTTGCACACTACGTGTCTCCAGAATCAGTCCCTATCAAATTTGGGAAATCTAATTTTTGGGCCAAAATGGGGAAAAAATCTAAAGAGGTACCCCTTGTCATTTTTTTTTTCGGTCGAAAAAAAGTTGTCCTCAAATTGCAGTGAAGACGGTACACGAGTTGGAAAAGGACGATCCTGCACTTTAAGTTTAATAGTAATTGTTTAATGAATTTTTCAAGATTTTGATATTTTTTTTAATTGCAAATTATGCGTGAACAAAAGCAGATGCGTTGCAAAAACTTTATAAATAGGTTTCTTGTCTTCCTGAATGTCTCCAGAAGCCATCTTGATAAAATTTGAAAAATCTCATTTTTCGGCCAAAATTGTAAAAAGCACAAAGGGTACCCCTTGCCATTTTTTCGGTCAACCAAAAAAAAGTCCTGAAAATTGGAGTAAAGGCGTAAAGTGTGTTGAAAAGGGTGATCTTGCAATCCCAAGTGTCAGAAATATATATTTCGTTTTTAAATGAATTTGTCAGGATTGTAATATTTTTTTCTAAATTGCAAAAAATTGCAACTTTTTTCCTGAGAAAACAGAATTTAAAGTATACATGTAGTTAGAAGTCCCCAAATAGTTTCCTTGCAACCCTACAAGTCTACAAGCATTCTCGATCAAATTTGACAATCTCATTTTTAGCCAAAATTGGAAAAGGTACCCCTTTCCAGATTCCGTCGAAAACAAAAGGTTGCAAGAAATTGTACCAATGATGGCAAAAAAGATTATCCTACAATCCCAGGAGTCTTAAATTTCATTTTTATGAAAATGTAAAGATTTTGATTATTTTTCTTAATTTTTCAAAACTGAATACTGCCATAGAATCTATAGAGTTACAACTTTCTTTATAGGTTTCTTGCTTTCGTGCATGTCTCCAGAACCGGTCTCGATCAAATTTTGAAAATCTCATTTTTGGGCAAATAATGGGGGGGAATCTAAAGGGGTACCCCTTGCCATTTTCGTGGTAAAAAAAGTTGTTCTCCAAAATTCAACAAATCACACGGGGTACCTCGTATTTCGTTTTTTAATGAATTTTTCAGAATTTTGATATTTTGTCTTAATTGCTAAAAATTGCACCTACCTTCCTGAGCAAAATAGAAATTGTATAGTAAGGAGTCTCAAAATGTATTTCCTGCAGCACTGTATCAGTGTATGTCTCGAGAAGCAATCTCCATCCAATTCGAAAAATGTCATTTTTAAGCCCAGATTTGAGAGAACAAAATCACAAGGGATACGTACTCCTTGTCATTTTAGGATCACCCCCCCCCCCCCCCCCCAACAAAAGGTTGTCCTAAAAATTGCATTAATGACGAAAAAAGGGACTGTAAGATGATATGGAATCCCAAGTGCATAAAGTTATATTTTTATCATTCTAATGAATTTTGCAAAGTTTTGAACATTTCTCAAAATTGTTCCAATTACATAAACAACTTTATGCGCAATAGATTAAAGGATGCGTAGTTACAACGTTCTGAATAGTTTTCTTGGACCCCTACATGTCTCGAGAATCACTCCATCAATTTCAAAACAATAATGTCTTTGTTTGGCTGAAACTGTGAGGGGGTATTCATACCCTTGCCATTATTTTCGGTCGGAAGAAAAATGTCCTGAAAAATGCAGAAAAGACGGAAAGTGCGTTGAAAAGGGTAATCATGGAGTCCCAAATTAATATTTCATTTTTATATTTTTTTCAGGATTGATTTTTTTTGTTTGAAAGTTACAACTTGCAAACTAGGTTTCTTGCCTTTCTGCACGTCTCCATAAGCATCCTCATTGAAATTTCAAAATGTTAGCCTTGGGTCAAAATTGGGATTTTTTTGGTTACAAAGGGTACCCCTTGGCATGTTTTTTGGTTAACAAAAACTTGCCCTGAAAATTGCAATGAAGACGGGAAATGTGTTTATATGGATGATCTTACAATCCCAGTTGTAAAGTAATAAATCGTTTTTGTTTCAATGCTTTTTTTCAATTTATACTTCAAATTAGGCAATTCACATTCCTGCATGTTTCCAGAAGCAGTTTCTGGCAAGTTGGAAATATTTCGGTAACACCTTTCTTGTTTGCTGCCCTCTATTGAAAAAAGAAGAATGCAAGCCCACGAGGAACTGCGTCACTTCGACCGTCGCAGCTCAGCAAGAAATGTTGACCAAAATCCTATACATTTTCTTTTTCCCACCGCCACCCCTTGTCTTCCGCCTCAAGTGAAAATTCACCGCGTATAGTTTATAGTTAAGAGACCTATAACAGCGGGATTTATACAGCCACTAGTTTGGGGGGAAAATGTATAATATGTACCGTGGATAATTATTCTTTATTTAACTATAATGTTAAACCGAACTGGCTTTCTCAACCTCTCCCGCCGTTCCCCGAGAGAGTGTTGAATCCTGGCGTAACGCAATTGAACAGCGCGTTTTTATTCTTAGATAATACAATTTAAATCACATGATTAGAAGTGAGAAACAAAAATTCAGAACGGAAGAATAAATACGGGTAGGTTTTGCAAAGATGGCCAAGTGTGCACAAAAAGATGACCGAAGTTGAAGGTCCATGATTTGGGTCAGGTGTACCCGCAAAAGGTGACCAAGGTCCACGGTTTGGGTCAGGTGTTCCCGCAAAACGTATGACCAATGTCCATGGTTTGGGTACCGGTCAGGTGTAGCCGCAAGTTTGAAAGCGAAGTAAAACTTTCCATGAAATCAAATGTTTCTTGCCATCATTTGACAAACATGAGTTACACCTTTACAGTTTTATGTTTGTTAAGTGATTAGAAAGAGCAACATCGTTGAAAGTTAACTTTGTTCCGCACCTGCCTACGATCACAAGAAAGCTCTTGAAGGCTCGATCACAATGATGACGGAACACAAAAAGTAACCCACACTGTCATTCTCAAAATGCCTTTAACCGTCACACGTTACTTTGATTTAAAACAAATTCTGCTGGGGGATATCTTGACAATTTATTTTCAAGTAAGAAAAGAGTAAAACAGTGTTCTCCTCTTCTTGCCTTGTACAAGTTTCATCGTCTGACAGTAGGCTGACGATCGCCCCCCCCCCCTCTGAACGAGAGATGGAAATCATGACAACGAACAGCGCCCTCCATAGTAAACTTATTTGCTCGTTTTGAATTTCACCCCAAAATAAATTTTGATGAGGAAGTGCTAATTTTCTACCATTATTCACTCTTGAATGAGACATTCAATAAAAAAAGTCCACAATAAGTAACGATAACCCGGTGAATTAATAACAATATGGGCCACAAATTTGGGGCGCGACGACAAAAATTCTGCTGGGTATAGTTTAGTGTCGGCCTACGCGAATGCGCTTTAATAAAGTGATGTATATATTCACGTCCGCATTACAGCTGTTATGTAGAACTGGATCAAGCATCGTAGTAATGATGCAAATTTGCCCTGCCGTTTGTGGCTTCGGGGCCAAGGAAAATCGTTGAAAACATGTGAAACACTCTTTAATAAATATAGTAAGATTTGACTAGAAAACAGTCAAACTTGCACCCGTGCAGCTGACTACAGCTGTAGTACTCAGCCTGGTGCAAGTTGGACTGTTTCCAGTGAAACCCGATTAGGTTGTTTTCGCAGTGAAGCTTGATACCCCGATTTACAGCTTTCGAGAATGTTGACTATACATTTCTTCTGATGAGGTATTAATTCGTCTTTCTCCTGATGACGGTCAGAGCACACTGACGAGTTAATACCTCCCGTTCTTCTTTTCAGAACCACACATCTCGTTTTAGAGTTAGTCACGTCACACGGTGCATCCGCAAAACCCTTCTCCCTCCCCGCCCCCTGGGAGCAGGCCGTGCCGTCGATTCTGCCCCTTTAAAGCTGGCGTGTCTAGCCGAATGCTGCTGGCTATAAGTCAAACTGGTCACTCGAGCAGAGATAATGACGCTGCTCTGTCGAGCGAGGCCACTTCCTCATTCCCGGCCCAGTAGAACACGCATGTCGGAGCGTTTGCCTTCGGGAATGACTCGAACATACAGGGACAAAGGAGGAGCTGGAAATCGAAATGATCATGCTGCACGGAGCCTCGGACCACACTGTGGGAATGGGTCCACGAAATGGAGGAGCCACGTGAAATGGTTTTGGTTGAACAGTACACAGATGATATTGATGTTTCTGTAAAAAATTCTCATCAGACACTCGGGCGTCAATACTATGGTGGGCGGGGCACAGGACCATAAACGAGGGGGTGACAAAATAGCAGGTGTCTGGCCTTTGAGTATTTTGTTAACATAGTTGTATTTGAAGAAACAAAAAGTGGGAGGGGATATGTACCAAGTGGTTGCGTACCATTTGGTTGCATCTATAACACGTTCATATTAACTGTCGTTTTTCATAAATCTTTTTTTTTACTTGGAGCCAAATTTGGAGCTCACGATCAGAACACGTCAGTTAATAAGCTTTCTGTGCTAAGCAAATTTGTATTTAATTCAATTCAAACTCAACATTTATGTTCAATAGTTTTACAAACATTATGTTAAAGAAAAATCAATATTTATAGGAAACAAAAGAATAATAAGTACTTTGCCGAAGTGAATAAACATAATGTCAACATGAAGGAAAAATGTGAATCATTCTCGTCCCTTGGACGATACAAGGCACGAAACGTCTACACAGTTGGGACGAAGACATGACATATACAGCAATGAGTGAAACTCGGTACAATAATTATGTTAATGATTTACAAAGAATAACTTAAAGTCAGTAAAGTAAGATCTTACATGAAGGTTTGATAATCTCTGTTTCCAATTCTTTGGTAAATAAAGACACGCTGCAGGCCCGTAGCCAGACTTCGAGAAGGGGGGGGGCGTCGTTTCTGGGAAAAGTGAACCTTTGTCCAGTGTGCGCCCCACCCCCTCACCCCAAAAGCCCCCAAAAGTGAAGTTGCAAAAGTTTCCGTTCGGAAAATAATTTGAAAAGCGGGGGGGGGGGGGGGGGGCTGAGACTCTTTTTGCCCTGAGGGCGCCTTTCAGTCCCACATTATTACGAACGATGTTATCGGTCGTCTGTATCGACATCCCTAGTGCTTCTTCCTTTTGGAAAAACCGGACCTTTAAAAAAAAAAGAGGACCTCGGACCTCGGACCTCGGGGGGGGGGGGGTCGTCTGACCCCCCCCGGCTGTTGAGCTGTTTCAACTGAGTAATGAGGTCATTCCAATATAGAACACCACGTTGAAAAGGGCTATTTCTAAACAATTACATGGAAGTAAGCCCGAGGTATACACCCCTTCATCCGTTGTTTCTCGGCTCCGCCCTTGACACAAAGTGTTGACGACCCGAAACAGATTGTCTTGGAACTACGAAAGCTTAGCAAGGAAAGAAGGATTGGACTCCGCCGTGGGGTGTCTTGTATCTGTGGTCCTCTGTCTATGGTATGGTGGGGTTAGCATCGCGGAGACTGCTGTATTGTGGGGCTAAGGATGGGTTGAACAGTATGAGTCAAAAAAGGTATAATATTCCGAAATTGAACCGAAATTGTCTCACAGATGAATCAAGCTGACATCACCAGATTAGTATAATTGTTTCCTGAGATCTTCTCTTTGAAATGATAGGTCACTCACCCAGATCAGGTCACGGATTACTGAGCTTGAGGTGTCCACACAAAACAAGTCAACACTGTCCGTGTCCAAGTTAGTATAGGGTTGAGTGATGTTGACTGGGGACCAGTGTGAATAAACGCAAATGTACACGCACTGATCACCAGTCAAACATCACCCAATCCCTTGGAAACGGACTGTTTTGACTTGTTTTCGGTAGACTCGTGTTCAGTAACCCGTGACCTGATTTGGTGAGTGACCTATCATTATTTTCAGATACACTGTCTTAGGCTACGGATTGATAGTAATTTAGTGATCTGTTTGATTCATATGCGACATATTTCGGGTCAAAGTCCGGAATACCTTTTGTTTTTATTATCATCGTACACAGCACACGCCTATAGGTTGATAGGCGGATTGTCCTTCCAGGTTTCAATATAATTTCTACCCTCCAGTCTTAACCAACGTCTCAGTCGTCACAGTGTTACCAAATTATCTCATTATATACAATAACATTCATTTACATGTTTTTTGATCTTGTAAACTTCTAGAAGTTTACGCCTACGTAAGCCATTTCAGGTCGTTCACCGGCTCCAGTCCCCCGGGCCAACGTTTTAATTCCCAGTAACCGCAAAGTGATGTCAAGATGCTCTAAGGGGCTTGATATGATGTATGGACTTTCTTAGGGGAGCCATGCGCAAATTGAACGTAAATGTTTCCACGGGGGAAGATTTACACAAGTCCACGTGGCGGGCCGTTAAATACTACAGCTGCGAGCCATAATCAAATATTGATTTGATTAATTCTGAGGGGCCCTAGTAATGTGGATGTCCTGTTCATGAATGGAAATGAATTTCATGAATGAACAAAATGTACAGATCGAAATAGTGTGTTGTTCACATTCAAAAGGGAATTCTTAACCTTCAGAGCACATGGCCCTTAACTCATACTGCTCCCAGCAGCCTACACATCACATTTCATATGATAGGTGAGGGAATTTCTGGGCAAGAAACTCCAACAGACGGCAACACGATTTGAAAATGAGAGGCATGGTTCGTCATGCATGAGGGAGTAACTTTCTACTCTCGAAATGTAAAGGGTGAAAAAACACTCGTTTTGTCCGCCATACCACTCTTGCAAAGAGCCATATGGGGCCCCCATAATGGGGGAACAACTCTTTTTAGAGTGGAAAGCCCGTATTTCTCACTCGACTCGGAGTGAATTTCACTCCAATTTCCCTTTAAAAAGAGCGAACCAGAGTGAAATTCGCTCAAAAAGAACCAAACGGACACCACTCGGGCAAGAGAGTGATGTTTTCATTCTTTTGCATTAAGAGAGTAAACCCC
>JAULKO010049576.1:0-10810 GCA_032356045.1 Mediaster aequalis | reverse complement strand
TGTAAGAATTATGATTGGAAGTGGTCTAGCATCACTGTCGCTTGGTGGCGCTCTTTGGTGTCACAAGGTGGGAGGGAAATAGTTCATGGGCGTACCAACCTTGCACAATTCACACGTTGCACCCTGGAACGGCGCATTACACGTACATTTGTTGCACTTGCATCTTCCTCGCCCATTACATAGAAGCTGAAACAAAGTATGGTTTTCTAAGAGTGTAATGTGCATCAAATTAATTAGAAAAATTATTTTGGAAAATATCCCATAAAAATAGCTAACAAAGTAATGCTTATATTCCATTGTACACCGTTTCTTTTCAACGCCATAAAAGGCGGTTTGCGGTGTGTGCACTGACAATGGAAATATAACATGTTTAGTTTTATTTATTCATTCTGATTTTTTTTGGGGAAGTATCTTAGCCTGCTATCGTGACATCACCAGGAATTTTTTTTTGACATCTGGGCCCGATACCTCCAGCTTGCTAAGCAGAACTTTCATCCGTTTAGCAACTTTCATCATTTCAGCAGCACACAGAACTTTCATCCATGTTACGGAGCCAGCCAGCAGTAAGCAAAGCAAAGAGTATGCCAACTCGAGAAGCAGAATTTTGCTCACAATCGTGACGCAACAATATTAATCTCCATAAATACGCGGCGTTAATACGACTTGATCGTGAAATGCTCTACTGCTAATCAGTACGCAGCTCCATGAAATGGATACGTAATGACGTCACGCTTTGTTTACATGCGTGGTTTAAACAGGAGCCAGTTGGAACCAGGCATTTTTTTACCATTTTGCCTTGAATTTGTAATAGGAAACTTTTGTGGCACTGGGTAGAAGTAAATATACCGACCCTTTAATGGTTTTTGTTGCAAAGGAGTCGTGCGCATGCCAATGAAAAAAACGATTAAATGTCTGCTGCCACCAGGAGTTCTCAAAGTTGCAATTGGCAGGTTGTGTGTCAGGCTATACCACGTGCAGGCATACAGTAGGCTACACGAACGCATATTAACGCGTTCTGGATCTTCTATGGGTCTTGCGTTGAAACACGTTGAATCAAATTAGTCCTTGTGAGCCTATAGAATATGCTTCATATTTAAAATGCTGGACTGGACATGGTTCATGTGAAAGTTATTTCCAAAAATGCACTGCATTATTTTTTCTTAAAATATTTTCAAACCACACCCGTCTTTGTGTCACCCGAGGCAGGGAACCAGTCAACCCTGTCTACTCACCCCGTTAGAAGCGAGGCATGCGTTCGTGGACGTGGCACACCCACACGCGTTACCAACGTAGCCGGGTCTGCACTTACAGACACTGCGCCGTTTCCTCTCGTCACAGACGCACTCACCTCGGTCGGGTCCTGTACAAATTTGGCGGGAAACACGGGACTATCAATATTGCAAACTCGGTACCAAATAAGAAGAACGCTCCAAAATGTGCATGAGTTTGATAAGATTGGGTATGGTAAAGTTGAGGACTTACCTCCACATAACATTGAATTGTGCCTTTCACATGAAAAATTGTCGCATTCACAAAACCGTCCCCAAATAATTTCCTCTCGATTCTGAAAGTGTCAATAAAAAAAATATGTTATTAAATTCCTTCCGTGTTGATGTGGTAGACGATTTGCGCAAACTTAACGGTGATACTATTAATGAAGTAATAATCAGCAGTTCTTGTGATTGTTCTACACATGTTCAACAGCAAAGCACCCGACAACTTGAGGTATTGGTTCCAGCTTGCTCTGGAATGGGGGACGTAATTAGGGTGTCTTTGTTTTGGGAGGAAAAGGGGATGAGATGACACGGAGCATGCAGTCAGCCCCTTCTGAACTTCAAAAAGCTTAAAGCGTAGGCTTATAAAGCGTAGGCTAGTATGAGCCTACCTGCCGCTGTAAACAGACGCATTCTCCACAGATGCATTCTCCCCGACCCGAGCAGACTATTGATGATGTCGAATTGCTGTTCCTGTGAGGCGCAAGAAAACGAATATATGGCCCAAACCATTCAAATTCTGATGTAATGACTCATGTGCTTGACACATAGAAAGTGTTGCTTATATACTGGTGTATCGGGATGATCCGGTCGGTATCCTTTAAACGTCTTCGGGAGAAGCATACTAAATATTGTCAAATTTTACCAGTTGGATTGCATTTAAATTGCAAGTAAAGTAAATTATCGATATCCACGCATACGTCTTTTCACCCCAAAGTTTACCGTCACAGTGCGTTCTTGTGAGATGTGAGTGTAACGAAGCGAGTTATCTTACGCTCTGCACGAGGCGACGTTCTCGTACTTATCCTTGAACAACGTGCCCACGTCATCCTCGCTGCTGCACTCACACAGCTTACCGTAGCGGCCGGCATCGCACAGGCACTGGCCGCATGACATGGTCCCATTGCCACTCGTACAGTACTCGCTGTTAGGAATCTGTGGGTATGGAAGAGAGCTAAGACGTTCAGCCAAGTTTTTTGTATAGACTGTGTCAAAATAAGTTCCAGACAATACGATAATAGATTGGTAAATCAAGCAAAATTATTCATGATTGGGTATTGTTCTGCAATCGTTGGAATCGCTTACCGCCAACGCCTCACAGTCGCAGTCACAGGCAACCTCAACCGTAATTTCTACGGCTTCGTCGAATCCAATCGGGCCGATGGAGAAACTAATTGAAAAATGACGACCAATTGGGAATCCGTCAAAAAACGGTCGACAAAAACCAAAATGATGAAAGACTTCAAAGAACAATTTTCCAATAGTTATAAAACTAGTCAAAGACATCAGGTACACAATCAAAAAGAGTGCACTCTACTGTCTTCAGCTTGATAGAAAGACGAAGGGAGGCTGTAAATAACGAAGCTCTTACTTTTGTATTTTGCTCTCCAGGCAACTCGTGGCTTCTATGCTGACGTCAAAGCTGACGGTCTCTCCGAGCCGCAGCCCCGTACACACATTGGGGCCTTGGTTCGGTGCCTCGTTCAAACATCGTGATGTGTACGTCACGGCGAGGTTCGCCGGCGCGTTGTCGACAATCTCAACCCGCGAGGTGATTTTCTGTGTATAGTTGCAGCAGCAATGAACAAGAAGTATTTCGAGTTTCATAATGCACGAGGTGCCATGTATACACTGCAACAACTGGATGGTAAAACTACTTCGATGTCAGTTTCATTCTGACATTTTTTTGGGTAAATTTTTCATTATGAATGGTCCAATAATGAGCATTATTTTGTGTAGCTGTTGCGGGTGAAAGTTGCGATTTTAGGTTTAGGTTGCAGGTTCAAGTTTTGATGACATTTCCACCCAACTTTTATTAAATTGGGACAGGCGCGGAGGCGCCCCTTCATGCGAAATAACTTTGGTCCGGACAATTTCTCGCGTTGTCGTTCAGAGCATATTTGTTAGTAACCGGCAAATTATTTTCGAAACGTTCCAGTGTCAGTTTATAAGTCCTTTCCATCAATCAAGATATTGCCTCCTTCACTAGCTCGTCTGTACCATGACCGTACACTGACCAGGTAGTTTTTTAATAATTTGTGTGGCCCAACAGATAGGAGCATTGAAACAAAAATTGCAAAGAAAATTTCGGGATCTTAAGATTTGCCGAACATTTACCCTGTAGTTTTCCTGGATCAATTCAATAACGTTGAAAGAATTCGGTGCTAGCACTCCTACGGTTGACCCCTCGATAAACCGGGCAAGGGTCTGGAGGTGTAAAAGATGAGATGAGGTGAGGTGAGGTAAGGTGAGGTAAGGTGAGGTAGGATTGTACTGTGTTGCATTTAGCCTGAATATCAGAATGAAATGAAAAAATTAAATCATTTTGTTTTCTGGGGTTTTGGGGTTCGTTTTAGCAGTCTACACTAAGTGGCTTTGAGTATCTGTGGAGAAAAGATGGGCTATTTCGGTTAGACTGAAACCTATGATCTACAGTTTACTAAGGTAGACCCCTTCACCAGAAATGTTAGCCTACCGTTGTTTTGAATGCTGAGAACGATGTGAATCCTGCTCGTAGTCTTAACGCTTTGACTTTTAAGTCCAAATACACCGAGATTAACTATTCGCTAAATGGCATTCGAAAGTGATGGTGTACAAAAAGTAAACTGGAAATTGTAAATCTCAAGAAAAGCTTTCCCTTGATTTTGTTGCTTTTAAAAAGACCACTGCGTGCAGCCAAAACGTCAGTCAACTTGTCTTACCTCATACAAGGTTATTTGATCTCCAACAACTGCAAAGATAGGGATGACGTTTTGTTCCCTCATCTTGAGGTTCAGATGCCCAATCGATGGGTAATCCTGTTACGAAATAATACATCAATTGACAAAGTTTCATAGCTTCGACGAACGCTAATGTAATGTCAGGCTCTTGCCAACGAGGGAACATTTGGTACTTATATAACAAAAGTGTCAGTTCGTTGTATAAATGTCACAAATGTTTGCCCGTTAACGAATTTGAATGACTATATATACTCCGCGGTAAGCTCGGGCGAATCAAATTTTTTATTTTTTTAATTGTATGAACATTTTTTTCCATTGCCTGAGTTCACGCGAAAATGATTGACGTTGCGATAACATGTATTGCTAACTTGACGACTTGTGCTGGGAAAACGCCTAAAAATTAAATATATTACATATTTATGAATGAGTTATGTAAGACAGCGTATGCTGATTTTGACTGATACTGACGCTACGTATTCATCGACCAATCAGAATCGCATATGAATTTACATATTTATGAATGAGTTATGGCTTACATATTCATTAGCCTTGTCGTTGAAGCCCGTGACTGGATTCAGATGACACGCCCCGTCGTTTGGTTGAACAATACCAGCAAGCTAAACGAGAAAAACCGCATGCATTTCTGAATGTATGTAAACTGATGTATGTTTCTTGTTCTGGAGTGCTGAAAAGTGTGAAATGTGCAATGTCAAATGCTTTAAGATGTACTGTCTATTTTTTAGCAGTACGATTTTTTCAAATGGTATTTTTCTAGCAATACACAAATTATTCATCTTTAAATCCACCCCCGTTTTATAGTTATCACTTTACAAACGTCGAATTGTTGGCGGCCAGCAAATAATTCATTTAGTTCACGCAGGGCGGATCTTTTTTTGTGGAACAGGCGCGAAAGCAACCCCGAGTATAGCCTTTTTAGGAGGGTTGCAGACTCTCAAAATAGCAAAAATGTTTTTGTCAAAACAAGACACAGTTTTAACCTTATTTATACTTACCTCCCAACACGTTAATTTTTAACTGTCAATTTTCTTTTTTGTCTTTTAAAAAAGATATAAGAGCAAAATGTTGCTATTTTTCAGAAAAATTTTAAAATCTTTGCTGAAAATTGATTACCTGCAATATAGCAGATGGCGTAGTTAAATCATGTACATGGTTAAATCATGTTATTTGTGTAACACGTACCTTTCCGTCACCTGCAAAATGGAAAGCGTCATCGCTGGTGTACACAACGATGTGTCTCGCTCTCGGCAGCCAGCCAATCAGATCCTGCCATACAAATCACAATGCTTGACGTCATCGGTTTTTTTTCCAGAGAGATCTCTGAAAGTCGAGATCTTTGCAAAATGAATTCAATTATCGTGCTGTTTGCAACAGCAGGTTTCATTGGATCACGCAACATTTACATGTAATGGGAGACTTTTGAGACGCTGGTGGCAGCAAACACACCGGTCCTTTTTGCTCGTTCTGAGCATGCGCGCGCATGCTCAGAACTACGCGCGCATGCTCAGAACGAGCAAAAAGGACCGGTGTGTTTGCTGCCACCAGCGTCTCAAAGTCTCCCATTAGTTTTTAATGTGTTGATGGTATGGTTAAATCTTGTACAATCAGGTGTATAAATTACACCGGAGTCTCGGGCCAGGCTTTTCGGGTTGGTCAGTATTGTCACAAGCCATAATTTTGGGCAAATCGATTATTGATGGCGTTTGTCAGTGTGAGCTTGAAATTTACCAGGGAGTCATGGGTAATGTGTACAGAAATATTGTGTCGAATTTCTATCGTCCTTGCAGGTTATTCAGATACTTTGACTCGTATAGCGTGTATAGCTATTGTCCCCCCCCCCCCAAAAAAAAAAGTGTGCAAGAATCAGAATTACAACTCATATGAAATGAAGATCTGAAATAACAAATTCCGATAGTATCGGTTGCATTATGAACAAAACCAAAATGAAATTTGCGCCCTTTTACTGATTTGGTCAATATTACATGTACTAAGCGGACGTAGTATGAATCAATGATAGACAATGAAGCAACGTGAAACAATGGCCTTTTCGTTACCTTGCATGATGGTGATAGAAATTATAAGCCACCTGTACGGTTCATTTGCATAAAATCCACTGCCATTGCCCGTGCATTATGCTTTTGATAAATACTGCTAGCTTTGTATCCTATGGGAGTGCAGGCGTAGTCCGGACCTCCTGTGTATTAATATTGGCCTACTCCTGGTACTGTCGAGTGAGTGTGCCAGTGTTTGTGCAACTGTCACTATGAACATCTAACAAAAGAAATACCGTGCACTAACAATGAAAGTCCATTGTTACTTGGCACTGAATCCATTGTTACTTGTTCAAAGTGTGTATCATCGACATTATTCTAACTTTAACAGACTCCGAAACTGAATGTAGGAGAACGTGATTTCTGTCCTTCCTTTTTTAGGCCTACTTGTAAGTTCTTAAAGTTATGCAAACTGCAAACATAGAATGAAATATGTGGTATTATGCATGGCACTCATGACGTCACCTACTTTGCATACTGCGATCTGCATAAGGGCGTCAAGGCCTGCTTCGGGATCATCCGCGTTTGTAGAGACCGATGCCTCTTTGACTCTTTCCTGACCAATCAATGGAACATATAAACAAAATTAAGTTGTGAACCATTGTCTTTCTTTGCACATTAAAGAACACAACCCCAAAACTTCTTTCTTGCGTATTAAAAAACAATACCCCAAACCCTTCCCAGTACATGTACTTGTAACCTTTACCCAAGCCTAATCCTGACCCAGCCTGACCCTTAAACCTGCAACTTGAACACAAATAGTGCGAACTTTCTGAGTCAAGTGACAACAATTCGGTAGTTACATTACTTCACAGCAAGTACAGCATACCGTTGGGTCTTCATGGTTAATTAAATTCTGCACCAATAGATTTAATTTTGGGTGCAGTGAAATTCACGAATGTAGCATTATAATTCGTGAATTCGGCACATTCGTCTTATGTGGAGATTGGCATGGTATTGAAAAAGCACATTCTTTTTTATCATTCATTTTCAGCCCTTTGGTCGTTTAAATTCAGTAAGCGCCAGACAACTGTTGTGAAGCGAAATTAAAGTATTTCTCCATCGAATATGAATGTTCACGCAGTCGGCTATTCTCTCGAGCTCAAAACCTTGCGCTCGTGTATGCTGAGCTCCTGTAGGCTTAAAGCACAATACGATTAATCTCCAACAGGTTACCAACCGAAATGCAAGCTTTTCGCTGGTTCTCGGCTTTGTACAGTAAATTCCTTAGCCAAGCAACATATTTCTACTGAAACCAGCTGTTACCCATGCTGTCTGACTTTGTTTTAGACATGTTTAATACGAAGGCATTTGATTTTCAATTTGTACTGATATTCTTACCGAGAATAGAGTAGTGTTTACGTCCAGTGGAAGGTGATTTCTAAAGTTATAGGGAGGCTCGCATCCGCGACATTTCTTAAGGCTGTAAAAATGTAATATAAAAGTATTGGAATAAGAACAGTACAATAAGGAACTAATAAAACACGTTAGGGACTTTTTAGACAATCTCAAACACAAACGAAACCTTTTCAGTCACTTTATTGAACACGTGCACTATTAGTGTTTTATGTAAAAATCACAAATTTCAGATTAGGCGAATTCATGATAAATTTGTTTACTTTTCTGAGGAAAGTCTAACCGTCGGAGGTACGTGGCCAGAAATCTCGAGGGAAGGGAGCGGCAACGCGGGAAAGGGGGTTTCTCAAGAATGTTTCGTTACCATTTCTGCACCCTTTGTTTTGAATTCTAATCATGTTTTTCGTTGTTTTCACATTCTGCTTTTACATATTCACATATTTTCTTATTCAGTGTGTTAAGGGGGTAATAAGTTAAGTTGGACTGTTTCATGATTAGTTTTCTGTTGTATCTGTCCTTTTTGGTGGTAGAAAATCAAGGGGAAAAAAGGAATTCCCAGTATGACAAAGTGTCACTTCCATTGAACAAATGTAACCACGTTTTCTCGGTAACAAATTTGAATGACTAACTATACGCCATGGAAAAATTAGTTGGGGTTGAATGTTTTTGTGTTTTGAAATATGAAGGCACATGCTTTTAATTGTATGAAACGTGTGATTGTTATAGACAATCGAATGACGATTTTTGGTTAGAATTCGATTTCGCGCGAAAACAATTGAAACTGTGTTAGAATTGGCTGCGACTGGACGGATTTGTCCGGGAAAACTTATTATTATTAAGACAATGCCCAGGGTTTTACCGGATTCGATTTGGCCAGCCGATCTCTACAAACTGGGTGGCCCTCCGAGAAACCATGGGACGTCCGCTGTCGTCAGCGGAAGGTCGTGGGGTCGGTCCCACCCGAGTGAACTTGTCAAGTACACGTCAGTGACGCCCCCCCCCACACACAAAAAGAAGGAAGCATGTACAGTGTCACGTCTTGTTGACAAAAGGAAGGAGGATGCCATTTTTTGCTTCTATTTTAGATCCTTTCAGGAAGTATTTTCCAAGATGGCTGCCCCTTTTTACAAGACGGCTTCTGCCGACAGTGGAGTACACCAAATCGATTCAAAACATGCAATAATTCGACTGGGAGGCATTTCATCTCATTCTGTTGCAATGTGTATGGATTATGTTGGAGAAAAGGCAAAAAAAGTGGTAAAAGAGACGGCCTCGAAAAAGAAATGGGAGGGACGCTAAACCTGTTTTTTCCTTTTTAAGGTTTTTCTTGAGTTATTTCTTTATTAGAATGTTATTCTGTTTATTGTGTTTACCTTTCAAGTGAAGTGTTGACGAAGGGCGCCACCGTTTTTTCGACGAAGGAACCAAAGCCAAGACGGAGGTTGCTGGTGAGGTTTCCCATCTCTTGCGCTAACAAAAAGCAACAGCAGAGGTAAGAAACAAGACCGCCTCATTCTAAGTTGGAAATCTGAGCCGAATTGGAATATGGGACACGGTGGGATTTCTCCTCATGTGAAGCGGAGGAGAAATGTATTCTAGTATTGTTTAGTTTATTTCATTAGTATTTTCAACTACAATTTATTTATTTCAAAGTGTCCACAATCAAATCGTACTACGGATTTGATCGATGATGAACTTCAGAAGGAAGTGCCAGTGATCATGTATGCAATAGACATGACTCAACTACATGTACATGTAAAAACGAGGAAGAGTCGAGTGGACAAGCCACAAGAAGACAAATCAAGTGGAGATTAATAAATTGATAATAAAGACGTACTATCCGTGCTCGCGAGGAAAATATATTTTTCCTCCTAACGAATTATCAAAGAAAATGCCGAAACTTTTAATACACTTGCATCTTAAAACATTTCCCAAATTGTATTAAAAAGCGCCACAGATGCAATGAATTGAGCTAATCCCCCCAATTCAAACCATTCTCACCCCGCAAAATCGTACAGATTGCACACTGTCGGGAACACGGGCAAACTTTTGATTCTTTATTCGAATTCGTTTGTTGTGTTTTCACTGTCTAACCTAATGTGGTAGCCAGTTCCTTCAAGTTCTTCAAGTCATCCCCCATGGATTGGCTAAGATCCATGACGTAGTACAGATCCACCGGGTAGTTCTCCGCTTGCCGGACCGACACAGTAAGATTTGCCGATTCTCCTACGAGAATCAGTGAAACCGAATAATCGATATAATCGAAAAAATGTTACATGTGAAAACCAAACAACGACAGCTCTATCGATTTCTTTGAGTTGACGAGAAACACATTTAATGAGGAAATCTGGGGGGGGGGGGGGCACCCCAAGTGTATAGCTCCTTCCCAATGCCTGTATTTTTCTTTCTTTTTTAGTGGAGGAAAATTTCTCGGTAATCCATACAATCTTTACAAAGATTAGACAGACCTTCCAGAAAGACAATTTTTCGAAAATTTTCCGATTTGTTTTTGAATTCAGGGCTTCAATAAAACAAAATTGAATTTTACAATTTGAATTCAGAGCCTCAATAAAAAAAGGGAAAAAGAAAGAAAGTCCGTTTTTTGCCCCAAAAATTCCAGGTTCTAAAATCCCACCTGGAAATAGCTTGTAGTTCTGCTTCCTCAAATCAAACAGCCCTTCTAAAAATGGAGAACTGAACCGACTTGACTGTTCTCTTTGGCAATGAGTCACGTAATGAAACTAAGTACATGCTGTGTGTATATATTCCAAAACACGATACCATGCACTTACTTGGCCGCAATTTCAATGTGATCTTCTGAGGCGCTACTTGCACGGCCTCGGACGATGGTCCCTCACCGGAATCGCTCAAAGTATCATTCTACAAGACGAAAGGACGTGAATCGAAGTCAACAACCAAATTTGCTCATTGGGAAGGGAAACCTGAGCATAAGGCATCGGGTACATAGCCGACTTCGTGACGGTTAATTGTTGATGGCTTTAATCAAGCCTGGTTTCCATATAATCGCAATGAACGCCGACAGCACGCAAGACGTCAAGTCGTAGATGTCGGGGCGCGAGACGGTTAATGACCTCATTCAACCAAAAAATGAAAACAAAATGGCGTCCGAACGGTCGAACATTTCTCAGTAAAATTGCGTTTTTTTGTAGTT
>JAULKO010049575.1:0-19157 GCA_032356045.1 Mediaster aequalis | reverse complement strand
GGAGGGCCCTACCCCCCCCCCCCCCCCCCCCCCCCCCCCCTCGAGATTGGCATTTGACTCATTGACCATTTTTGTTCAAAAACGGTGTTCTCGGCAAAGCCCACATTTTTTTTTCATTTAAAAGCTTTCAATTTTGGTGCAAATATTCTTCCTCATTAAAGACCATTTTGGCGAGTAAACGCATGGTTTGGTCAATACGAGAAAAGAAGCTGTTGCACCAGAACTGCAACATAAATTTCCAAAGTGTGAAACTGATGTAAACAGGCTGGAAATGGTAAATGATATTTGTGTCTATTGATTTATTTTTTATTTATTTATTCAATGAAACCAACAGCGGTTAACCGCCACTTACAGGAATCATAAAAATAAAATAAAAATAGAAATAATATTATTGTCAAATACAATTTTAAAATTCTAAAATACTAAAAATTCTTACATTAATCTTAAAAAGTCATCTAAAAAAGTCATCAAAAACAAAACATCCATAAATACAACGACAACGACAACGACAACAAATACATTCATATTTAAGACTAAATAAAAATGAACAGAAGAACACAAAATTACACAAAATAGGTGAAACATTCAAGTTCTTTTGAGGGTGTTCTTTTGCATTATGTATCACCATTTTGACAGAGACTAGAGAGACCATTCCACATTATAAATAAAAAAGTGTATTTGGATCCATTTCTTGACTCTTACATATGTTGTCTTAATACTGAATATGGTAGTCACATGTCATTCCCATAATGCATAGCGATAAGTCATGTGACAATTTGTAGTCCCAAATGAATATTATTTTGTGCAAATACAATTGAGTCTAAAGCATAGTTGAGGTACCAAAACTTACCAAACTAATATTCAAATGAAATAATAAATACTGCTGCAAACTGCTTGCCAACAGGAATGACCTGAAATGCATAATGATAAAAGTTAGGAAGGCCTGACGTTTGGATCCTAGCAGAATCATTTCCAGTCTTTTGGTACATCTGTTTCACACTTTTGGAATTTTATTTTGCAGTTTGTGCATTATGAAGTCATAAGACGTTACACATTGCAATCCTTACAACATTCCATACTTATTGGGTGAATACAATTTAAATTTAGTACAATAGCTACAAACGTCTTATTCTTTCACAAGACCATTAAGTTCACGTCGGAGTACTCACTTCAACAGACCCACTTCCTGGATGTCACCATCCGCAAGGACGACGGTACTATGACCACTGATTTGTTTTCTAAACCCACAGATACCCATCAGTACCTCCACTCCTCCAGCTGTCACCCTAAGAACCGTACAACGGGAATAGCTTACAGACCGGCTCTCCGACTACGACGCATTTATTTTAACTATTCAGATTTCTCCCGTCATACACAGGAACTGAAAAGTCACTTTGTCGCTAGGGGCGCAGGTTTGACGAACTTTGACATGCCATCACGAAAGCCCGCTCACTCCCCAGGAGTACAGTTCTCAAGGAGAAGGCCCAGAACCAGGACGCCAACATGAAGCTCCCTCTAGTTACCACCTTTCATCCCCATCTCCCTCACCTCCCATTACTAATGACAACCTCCCTATTCGTCTCACTTCAGATCGTCTCTCCGATGACATTTCAGAACACCCTGTGTTGGCTTACAGGCGCCCTCGCAATCTAAGAGATTTGATTGTTCGAGCTGAAGTCCCATCACTGAATGTATCTACTCCCACGCTACATGACACTATCAAGTGCACCTCCAAGTGCATTGTTTGCCGGGACACCATCAGGAATCAGACTCTGGGAACATCTCTGGCACCTCCCACAGAACCAAGGGCAATATCTCTTGCACCACAACTAATATCCATCTCATTTCGTGCAGGGTTTGCGGTGGACAGTATGTTGGGGAGACCAAGAACACCCTCAAAAAACGGTTCTATGGTCACAGATCTACTGTGAACACCAACAAACTAGAAACCCCAGTGGGCCACCACTTCAATCTTCCTAACCATACAATTCCAGACATGATTCTACAGGGCATTGATTCACTTGGTCACCGCAAGGACTCAGTTCGCATGTGCAGAGAGAGATCTGGATGAAGCGTCCCTGGACCATTCAACCCCATGGCCTTAACATCCAGGAAGGAATGATTAACTTAACACCTCCTTTTTTTCGTTCTCCTTTTTTACAGTTCCAAATTTGTTTTCCCCTCATTCCTCTCCTTCCTCTCTCTCCATCTTGAACATGTCCTCCAGTATTTACCTCCACTTGTTCCTGCCTTTATTCCCAACTTCCACAATTCTTCGTTTCATTTCCTCTTTGTTCCTCTTCCTTCGATGTTTTGTTACCCCAGCCCGTCCTCCTTTGATGTTTCCCCTCCCACAAACCAACCAAGTTCCTTTGTCTACCTCCCCTTTGTCTATCGTCTTCTATCTGTACGAGTGTGTTTCCAGACTTGTAAGTTTCTGTTTTTGTGTCATTTAGCCTTTGAGGAAGATTCTGTTGGGATCGAAACGTCAGGCCCTGCTAACTTTTATCATCATACATTTCAGGTCATTCCAGTTGTCAAGCAGTTTGCAGCAGTATTTATTTATTATTTCATTTTAATATCATTTTGGTAAGTTCGGGTAGCACAGCTATGCTCTAGGCTGAAATGTATTTGCATATAAACAAATGGCTAAAATAAATGGTTATATTGTTCAATTGGTTGTCATGGCAAACATGGACATTCCAGAAATCTGAGTTTGGTGCCAAACTAAACCCCGTAAGAGTTTGTAAAAGTCACCACATTTCTTGCTGATAGGACGCAGTGCTCTGGCGGTATTTAAAAGTAAAAACAACCCCCCGGCCCTGTTCTGTTAAACCTGATAATTGCTTATGTGTGTGTCATCTCATTTCAAGGCTTGGATGTGGGGGAGAGCAGTGCTGGCTGCATACCGTAAAGAAATAAACCTGTCCTAGTCCTCCAAACAATGTAAAAAGACGAGGTTTTGCGTTTATTTTGTTTTTAATTTCTCAATACAGTTCCGAGTCCCACCTTGACCCTGAGAGATCTCTCGAATAGAGATCTACTTGACAACCGTTCCAGTCCGATTTGCGTATACCCGGATACGGAGCCAGCCTTCGAGTGCACAGTTGTGGGGACCAGACCAGGGGTTGAGCTGAGTCTCACGTGGATCAACGGAGATCGAGAGGAAGTGGACACTTCGTTGGAGAAGACTGCAAGCACAGGTGGTTTGGTGGACGTGAGCAGCAGGTATGATGCGACTTACTTGCACGAAGAAGGGCGTGAGACAAACCTAACCTGCCAGGCTACAGGTCCGCAAATTGAAGCACTTAACATCACAGTACAGCTTAAATTATGCTACGGTAAGCAACTGATCACTTTAGCCAGTAGTACTTTTACGTTAAAGTCATATTAAAGTAAAAAGCCTTAAAAACCTGCGCTGTCACCCCCAACACGTCCGCTGACAAACACACACTATTGTTCCACCTGTTCTTGCAATGGGCCCCCTGTGGGAACGTAATTTGCGTTCTGGGATATCCAAGATGAAATTAACTGTTTTTCTTTTACCCTTGTACAGTTATGTGCATAGTGTTGTTGATGTTTGTCTTTCTAAATGAACTAAATTGAATTATTATATTTCACGGTCTGTGCGGTCCTGGTACCTGCATTGTTCGCTATCCTCTTCGCAAGTGCAACGTCACAGTGTATTACAAGTGCAGTGCAAATGAGTGCAAACGAATGTCGTGCGCATTTGTGTAGCTCCACGCGTTGTCCATTGGGTCCTAGAATTTTTGACCCGGAAGATAACGCAGCTTACGAAGATGATTATCGCTCTTCTCAAGGATTTCTTCAGTAGGGTACGCTCACATGAAGATGAACTTACATAGTACCACTGTTCCCATTGTGTAAGTACCCCTCAAGGAGGTTCCCGCAATAACACGACTTACTGTCGTTCGAAAACACAGAGTTTTCTAAGGTTAATAAATATTATTTACACATACAAAATACAATACCATATTTTAAAAGAAATCAAATTCAAAATTTGCATTCAAGTGCAACATTGTGCAGTATATCTGCCCTTAATCCGACCTAATCATGGCAACGCGAAACTCTTGTTCACAGAAGAAAAAATAAAACAAAAATAAAACAAAACCGTGGTGTCCCGGAAACTAATCAGGTAACATTTCAACTTAATATTTATGTACATTATTCTCTCGTTGATTGATTAGTTGTTGCTGTTTCTTTGGGCCACAGTGGTATTTATTTCAACTGAAGCAATGATAATAATTCCAAGATGTGTATGTAGCCAGATGTTCTGGTTATTTTCAATATAAAGGTTTTACTTTCACAATTTAACGCTTTATTAGGCGTGGGAAAGTTTCTTTTGATGTAGATGATAAGATTAAAATATATCTACTATTTGAATATGTAAAGTCTGGCAGGAAGTGGAAATAAAACTGTGAATTGGGAATCACGCGACTCAGTGCAAGACATCCAAAAGGCCGAACAAGCAATGACCGAGAACACTCATACACTATAGAACGGACCGCAATCAAATTATATTTTTGAAAATGTTTACGATTTGAAATACAGGGAATCCGCCCCCTGTAGGTTTTCTTTTTGCCGCGAAAGTGTCGCAGTGTTGGTTTTGATTTTGTTAAAAATTTTAATTGTTTTCTTCGTGTGGCTTTATTTTTTATTTTTTATTTTTTATATTTTAATTGTTTTCTTCGTGTGGCTTTATGACATATTTGGCTGATGTCTTTAGGCACATTTTCACATCAAATAGAAACTGGACGTGCCGTTCTTGCCGGTAATATTTTCCGAGACATGGTGAAAACTTCGTTGACTGCTTCAATGACCTTGTACATATAAACCGACACAGAACTAGGTGCAGCGTACATAATGTGTCATACATTCAAAACGCCTGGTCAATTGAAATGAAATTTTACATGGGTATTTTATCATATTTATCTGCATTGTCATATTAAATTTCATAAAATCCGTCACTGCTTAGCAGAGATTCGGGGAGGGGGCGGAATGCCTTCCCGGATGTGAGAGGGAAAAAAACGCCTGTTTTAGGGTTTAATACAAATATATAATTAAAGAAATAAAGAAACGATTAAATTAACACAACCAGCCGATCGATTAACCGACAAATCGATCGGTATTCTATATTCTGTCCTTAGTATCCTTACTTCATTGCTTTATTTGTAATATGCCACGAAACCATGTTTTTAATTATTCATCTACTGCATGTAAGGAAGTTGCAAACGCGCGTAATAGGTTCTAAAATTAAGATGGGACGCTCCTGGTACACAAAGTTGAAAGTATGTTTCACTTTAGGGCTTGTTTTCGTGTCTTCGTTTGTTGTTTTTTTCATTCTCATTCGAAAAACACCTTTGTTAATGCTAGGAAATTAAACAAGTTGATACCACATGTAAGATCATGAATAAACATGTTTTTTTATATTCGTTTTCCAATGCACGATTTATACTTTTCTTGTTTTTCTCTGGTTCTCTGGTAATCTATAGCCAGAACTTGATACGCATCAGAGAAGCCGTCTAGGTAGTCTCAAGCATGACACAATCCCTCGAGAATTCGGTTAGCACTTCAGTGAAATTTGACCACTACTAATAGGTCTCCTTTATCTACGGTTACCTCCACAACCGATTCATCTGAGGCCCTATATATCATCATTTGATAACCGGAGCCTCACTGACACACCCACTAGGCAAGCCTCAATACATCGGCATCCAAGCAGGAGGCGACTGTCTCACTTTATCGCACATACCATCAAAGCAGAATTCAACCGCACTTTGTTTATATAGGGGCTCTTTCCCAAAGTTGACGCATTGTGCAAATTGTCAAAGCGGACGGATGACTGATCAATCAAATGGAATCTTTATAAAAGAGCTATGCATTTTACCGCGCCCAATTTCAGACTGAATAATTACATCTAAGTTTTTCGCCATTATTTTCCCAATCAGATTACTCCGAAATACCTTCTTCAGTTTGGATACTTCCAGCGTCAAAGCACTCAGCTCCGCTTGGCTCCAACGTGAAATTATCTTGCGTGGTGTCCGTTGGAACCCACAGTCGCACGATCTTGGTGAAATGGATTTTTCAGAATGCCCCAGTTGACTTTTGTCAATTCACGATTGAAAGCAGTAATTTATCCCCGAACGGACTTGGCCGCCATGAAGAGCACTGTGTACTTGCCATCAGTCCTGTTGAGATGTCTTCAAATGGCATATATGAGTGCTATCTGTACGATGGTGATCGAGTCTATTTTGAAAGTCTTGAATTTTGCGTTGGTGAGTATTAAAAGTTGCTGCTACGCTTCTTCGTTTCTACGTCATAGCTCTCGTTGTAATTTGACATCAACAAAAGTGCCCCAGGTTCTTACTTGCCATTTTGCTTCATGTTAAATAGTATTATTAGTTAAGTGAAAAATACTACTTTTATTGTTACTAGCAATTATCTGAAGCAGTTACAAACGCTTGAAACTTTCGTATTCTGGGTTCAATAAATTTGAGTCAATCATTTCAATTTGGATCGTTTCGCTCTGTGATCTAATCTGTGTATTGCGTTTTCTTCTCATTTACTTTCTAGATTTATACGAATGTGTAAATGGTTCATACAGTAATTGCGATGTGAACGCTGATTGTGTGGATACGCCCACTGGTCCAAGCTGTACTTGCCGTGACGGCTTCCTCGGAAATGGGACAACTTGCTATGGTAATCATTGTTGTTCTCGCTCGTTGAATCACTAATTAATGGCAAAGGGATTGATCATTTAAATTCTCAAAATGCATTATTTATTCCCAGATGTCAACGAATGTGAAGACGATTCTAAGAACAACTGTGATGCTAAGGCCGAGTGTAAAAACGACTTTGGTACTTTCATCTGTACGTGCCGTGACGGCTACACTGGAAATGGGACAACAGGTGGTTGCACAGGACCTGGTGAGCCTCAGGGGTAAATTACTTGTCTTAAATATTGTCCGAACTAAATGTTTGTCCCTTCGCATGCTTTACAACAAATGCATTCTTACGAATAAAAAGAACAGATGTAAAACGGGTAAACACCGACTAAGATGAATCTTGCATGCTTATAAGCAAGAATACATGCATGCTTATAGGAAATAATAGACCTTCAGTATCTTCTTCGGTGAACTGTTGCGCTTCTTCGTTTATTTCTGGACCAGTTCACTAATTTCCGTTCCCACTTATAAAGATGAACCATTTATACAGATATTTCGGTAATCAAAGGCTCACCTAAATCCACACGACTTTCGGTGCGTTATTTGTTTTAAATAGAGAGAAAAATATCCCGGTGTTAAAATAAAGTAAGTGTTTCAAGTGTTTAAACATGAAAAGAGCTTATGACTATATTTACTTTGAATGCGCAACATGTCCTATACAGCTAGTTATTGCAGTGTTTTACACCCAATCGGGCTGAAAATCCTCAAAGTCCGCTTCAATCTCATAATTATGATTAGGAAACTGTTGATCATTTGTTTGCGGATTTTAAGATTGGTTTGTTTTTGTGCTTTTTTTCTTTTCTTTTCGAGACGATACTCCCTCCGACGATAACTCCTCGGTCAATATGGGTCTGATAGTAGCAGTCAGCGTGATGGGTTTCCTGCTGGTCACTGCATCTGTCATGGCTCTTATATGCAATGCCAGATCCAAGAGGAAGCAAAGAACACAACAAGGCACAGATGTGAATGATCAACCAGCCCAGTCGACAGTCGCAATGGTAATGACCCAAGCAGTGTATAACAAGAGCGAGCATTAATGACATACAAATAAACCTGCTTTAAACTCAAACATGACAAACACAAGTAACCAAAAAAAAACCTGGGGCGGGGGCTCAAGCCCGCGGCGCTCCCACCCCCGGGAGGCGAAATATTTTTTCCCAAACGACATCCGATATAGCCATTTTTGCGCATGCGTAGTACCTTTACAAATTTCATTATTCTCATGATTTGTACGTAACACTATGAAAGCAGTTGTCGGTCGAGTTGATAGTTTACCGCTTTTGGACCCCAAGGTCCTGGGATCGAACCCATGTTTAGGATTTTTCCTTTTTTGTTTTCCGATCTGTTCTTATTTCTTTCTTTTTTTGAAAACTTTTCTCATAAACAAATGGATAGTAATTTTTTTCTATCATTATTCTATACATTTGTGGTGTTGTAGATTTTTTTCAAAGAGAAAAAGGGGTTGGAGAACCTGTCCATCGGATGTCGTTTTGGAAAAGAAATCGCCCCCGGGAGTGCCACTGAGGCACAACACATCGCAATTCCTGGAAAACTATCTTGAAATCGCGAGGTAAAATGCAGCATTTCTGTAAATGTACTGAGACTGAACACGAAAACCACTGAATGGATGACTGAAGTTCGCACTAAGCTCATATGGAAAGATCGTATTTATAACTAGGCCATGATTAGTTTTTCATGCTGCATTCTTATTGATCATGTTACACGATCAGTTATTGTACATACTTATTTTAATGCTCTTTTTTAAACAAAACAGAATTTAGCCGACTATGAAACGAGAATTACGACGGACGACATGGCAGTCACCGGCTACCAAAATATTAGCCTACCGCCATGGGCTGCTAGTTGGAACATACTTTGGCAGGATCTAGTCATTGATGACCTAATACTAGGCAGTGGAAACTTTGGGGAAGTTCGATCCGGTGCTGTGAGAAGAGACAACGAGTTGACAAGTTCTGCCATCAAAATGCTTAAAGGTGACTTAGAAAATACATGTTCAAGTTCTAATTTGTATTTGTCTATTATTTAAGACTTACGTTTGCAGGATTACTTAACAAAATATGTGCTTGTGGTTCAATTTGGTCTAAACCCTGCCCTTTCCGCGTGTTGGTTGGTTGGTTGGTTGGTTGGTTGGTTTGTTTGAATATCATTACGTAGCTAAACCAAACCTCTCCGTTTATTATTAGGTCACGCGTCTACAAGCGACAGAGAGGATTTCCTTGACGAATTGAGGACAATGACACAAATCGGCTATCATCCAAATATCGTTTCGCTGCTGGGCGCTTGTCAGCACCAAGGTACACTCAATATATTTCAACCGATTAAGTGTTTTATTAGTCGTAATAATGCAACTCGGCACATTTTAGGCATTCCAAGCCCGCCCCCTACACCTACACAGTCGAAAATTTTAACCAGAATAATGATCAGTGTCTTTAATTGCTTACAATTACTGTGACGTCCGTGTATTAGATTTTAATTGAGAACTGCCCCACATTGTTCAACAAACTCATTTAGGAAAGAAGAACAGACCAGTTTAGTGAAGAAGAAAACGCCAGGCAATAAGTTTAAGTGTGACAGTTTTTCAGAAATGTGACTCAATAATAGGCACCGAAATACGTTCGTACCTGTTCTCACGCGTTCCTGATGCATGCTTCGACTGAAAATCGATGCACTTTTCAGATGATTAAGTTTGGGCATGTGTAGTTTTATTTCATTTTGAGTACTTCGTAGTGTGATGCTTGCCGATTTGAAATTTACGCGCTTTCATCACCAGATCAATAACTCAGAGAAGATAATGTCATTAATTTTGTAGACGTGTTGTACGTTGCCATGGAGTATCTTCCCCATGGTGACCTGCGCAGCTACCTACGGACGGCTCGCTCACAGTCAGACTCAGATGAGGATACCTTGTCTTCGGGTCAGCTGGTCAAGTTTGCTCTGGATGTTGCCAAGGGAATGGAACACCTTGCCATATCTGAGGTAGGTAAATGAATTGAAAATGACGGCACCGGCATGCAATTGTCAATAGGTCATTGGATTTTTATGTTCGTCTTGACTGGGAAAACAGTTTATTCGAGGACATCAGACACTGATCATGTATTAGTTATGTAATCGTGGTAAATTCCAGGCAGCATAGGAAAGTTATCTTCTGTATTTCAGGTTTGTTTTATTGTTTGTTTGTTTGTTTGTTTTAAGATTGTGGACATGTACATGTCTACTACCATAACCAGAATGAAAATCGGAGGCGAAATTCAAATAATATATTTGAGTATCTATTAAAATTACGAGGTACAGACTAACGGCTGGCCTGCAAATGATACAATTAATAACAACCTGGTTTATTATGGGTATGCAACTAATCCAATTTCCTGTTAATGTTTCCAAAGTACTAGCAATATTTAAAAAGGGATGAACTATATACTGTTTATAATTTCCTTGTCAGGGAGGAAATAAGACGAAAACGCGACAATCCGCAATGTGTTCACTTTATAAATAACACTTAAAATAGAAGACAAGAAGTAGTCACAGCGGTTGGGTCTTTGTTCAGTGATTAAGAACAACGAACATTTTACAAAGCAGATGGAAATTACGCTTCATATCTTACAGGTAATTCACCGCGATTTGGCTGCAAGAAACATCCTACTTGGTGAAGGGCTAGTTGCTAAAATTTCTGACTTCGGACTGTCCAGAGGAGAGGATATTTACGTACAAACCTCAAGGGTAACTTTGTGTTCAATATTGACAGTGTTGTGAGATGAAGACAACATTGAAGGAGGAAATATTTGCTCATGTGTTCAAGAATTCAAATTTTGACACTTTCAGAATAGACCGTGTAAGTTGACCCCGAGAACGTACGCGAGTTTACGAGAAACCACCGAACTTCCGGGCACCTCGAATAGGAGCTTCAACTTGTAAAGCGAGTAGTTTTCTTGAAGTAGTTTGTTGGCGCTGTTCTTTTTACTGAAATATATATAAAGCTTTAACAAAAATATCGTTTTTCATTTCAATTTACAAAATGCGAACGATATACCAAATCACGTCATACGTACGTCATTTGCCACTGTTCCTGGTTCAAGCGCCAATCTCTATGCAGTACAAGGCGGGCGTTGCATGTATGTGCGTACGTTCACGTCAGCGCCAGAGAAGGCAGTACAGTTGGGCTTTCTCATCCCGACAAGGAGCCAAATTATGTTGCAACCTGACGCTCAGGTCAATATTTTATCCTACTTTTCTTCAATAATTCAGACAGTTATGCATGTTTTCATATATTAACACAATCTTTTTAAATTTATCATTTATATTTATGACCGTTTCATGGATCTTCGTAAAAATAAAGTATTATAGAAAGTAAAATCAACCACACGTAAAAGTCCTATGCCCGGCGGCTCTGAGGTGTCCGGAAATTCAATCGTGACCCTTTTGTAAGAGACTTACATGACCTATTGGATCCATTCTGCGCAACCTGGAATGTGTTTCTTTTTTATCAACAGAGACGTGTACCCTTGCGGTGGTTGGCTATTGAATCGGTGAGGGACCAGATGTATAGTAGCCAAAGTGATGTGTAAGTTGTACCATGTGCTCTAATACATATTGAGTTCGAACATATGGCCTCTGGAGTCGTGACGGTTGTGGAAATGGGGTGGGGTGTCCAACCTCTCCCTTTCAAGTTTGTGTCCAGCTGGAACTTAATGGGGATTCGGGATTTTTGTGCAATATTACCCCTCCCATGAAACATTCTCGCTACGTTCAACATCTTTAAAAATGATTTCTGGTGGTCGAAAAAAAAGGACCCTCATTTTGGTATGTATGAATGGAAATCGGTTTCCTGGAAGACAATAAGGACGCAAGCCTATTTCTGAAATTTACATGTAGTCAAATCTGTTGGCTATCATCTCCTCTAATTTTGATTCAATTCTATATCACTTTAGGTGGTCGTTTGGAATTCTCCTGTGGGAAATAGCTACTCTAGGTAAGACAAACAAGTTTGTCTATAACACGTTAATTTTCAGCTGTCAGTTGTCATGTTTTCCCATTTTAAAGATATAAGAGCACAATGCTATATGAATAAGTTTCCCATAAAAAACGTTAACAGCGACAGTTACAACTGAACGTTACCATCGCTGTATATTCTACCTTGTTATATTCTCTGAGATGAGTTATGACATTTTCACCCACAATATTCCATTCTCAGCACGCAATGTAAAGCTAAAGAAATTAACGCGTGACCCCGAGTGCAAACAATTAGTTAATAGGAAGGTTTTTACCAAGCTCAGTAACATTTTGATTGAAGATTGTAGAAAATGGACAAAACAATATTGTTTCGGACTAAACACTGTGTAAAATGGCATCTGTCGATTGGTACAGAGCAATCCTTTGTCTTTATTCATTCTGCACTTACTAACGTCAAAATGTCAGGAAAAATGGACAACGGAAATATAAGCTATAAAGAGGGTTCGCAATGATTTGTGGTGTGATTTTGCCAATTACGGAAGATAATCCACGTTGACAAGTGTCCAACATGGACCGTGACCCAGACTCCGGATGTTAATTCCGAACGTACAACATAAACCGTAATGTGAGTATAGAAAGGTGTGAAAAGGAGATGCGATCTTGGCCAAGCCACTGGATGCGATGTTGGCAGTTCGAAAACAGGATGTGAATACAAGTTAATGCTAGATGTATTTTTTTGAAGAGAATGTGAATTTAGACCCAGTGTGATGTGAATTGTTGGCTTCTTTTGTTCGAATTAAACCACAGTGTCCACTTTGAATGGACAATCACACCGTGCCCGCTCCTAGTTTAACATTATAATATATAGCTACGGTCGTTCCTAGCTTACAAAGGATGTTATTGTGTTTTATTTCTGCTAAATACAAGAAACGGAAACACCAATCAATATTACAATTGTTCTTGAGCATCGTATAGCCATCTTCTCTGGAATCAGTTTTTGTTCCGTACATTATGTGTAATGTATCATCATCTTTAGGAGGAACCCCTTACCCTTCCATCCACACTGAATCAGTAGCTGCGAAAATACTGCAAGGATACCGTATGCACAAGCCTGTCAACTGCGACGAGCGAACGTAAGATGTTTGTAAAATAATTCTTGATTTCAAACTCTTGGGTCATTTTTACGTATACCATTTTTACAGTGTTTTTAAAAGGTGTTAGCCATTCCTAATCAGATGTTATAAGTGTCCGTACGAACATTTAAAGAATTGTTTGTCACGATTAAAACCATCGACAATAAACAAACTATATCGAGTTAGATAACTGCTCGATGCGCGAGTGTTGTAAGGAGTATCAGAACAACAGTCCAACCTTCACTGACATAGTTTATGTCTTCTTGTTTCTAGTTATGTCATGATGCGTGAGTGCTGGGACGAGGATCCGAACAACAGACCAACCTCTTAACATGCTTTCTTTCTTTCTATCTTTCTTTCTTTCTTTTTCTAGTTATACCTTGATGCTTGAGTGCTGGGAGGAGGATCCGAACAACAGACCAACTTTCACTGACCTCGTTCGTATCCTGAGCAACATGGCTGACAATCAGATCCAGCATGTGAGTTCAGTGAACGAGTCTTGTCGTGTCTTGTCTTGTCAAGTTTTGCTAAGTCTTGTCTTGCCAAGTCTTGCCTTGTCAAGTATTGTCTTGTCAAGTCAAGTCTTGGCAAGTCAAGTCATGTCAAGTTAAGTCCAGTCATGTCAAGTCTTGTCAAGTAAAGTCTTGTCAAGTCTTGTCAATTCAAGTCTTGTCAGTCTTGTCAAGTCTTGTTAAGTCAAGTCTTGTCAAGTCTTGTTTTGTCAAGGCAAGTCAGGTCAAGGCAGGTTGTGAAGGAATCAGACTTGTTTCCTAACAGTTGGTAGGACCTATTGAAGTTTTGTGTTTAATGCTCTCCCCTTCATATTCAAAAAGGAAATAACTCGGGTTAATCTGTAACTTTGACGATGATCAGATTGGTACTGTTTTATCGATAATTATTTTTCTTGCCGATTCATGGCGCAAGATTGAGAATATTTTGATTTTGTTTGGATATAATTATGCGCGTTCCTTAAAGAGAAAATACAACGGATGCATGGACAAGGCATCTAATAATTAAAATCACCTAATAATTAAATAATCGTATTTCACAATGATGACACAATGCAGTTTAAGGGGCGGATCGAGGAGTTTTTGCGTCAGGGGTCAGGTCCGATATTTTTTTCTAGATTATTTAGCAAAACAGCTCTACAACATTTGATTGAATTTAAACATCTTTTTATACACTGTTTGAAATATGTACCTAAATATACATTAAAATGTGTGCAATACATGTTGTTATTCACTATTGCAGACGTATATGGTGGTAGACAGAACTCAACTGCTGAATCTGAGCGCTATCCAACCAGAGTTCGATGAGAACTGAGTGTTTTGTCTACTTGGAAACTGGGGGAAACTTAGTATATCTACTGAGTCACAGGATTATTTTGACCACAAAGCATATAAGTATATATTAACCTTACCAGATCGGGGGGGGGGGGGGGGGGAGCACAAAGTCCCCCAACACCAAACGTTTTATAACAATCCCAGAATGCTTTGGCCGATCGACATGAAGTTGGTACCAGAACCAAATTTCTAGAATTTCCATGGTTTCCACGGCAACCTATTTAAAAACCATGGTTTACCATGAATTTGAGTTATTTATGCGGAAATGCATAGAGAAAATAATTATGGAGGTCAAAAGCATGGTTTTGGTACCTGAACTTACCAAATATTGACTTTGGGCAAATATCCAATTTCACATGGCTTACCGTAATGCATTATTGGAATCCAAGATGGCCGCCAGCGACACGAATAGCTTTTTACCATTTTCTGGCTTTTTCAGCATTTTTTATTTTTTATTTTAATTAAGGCAGTTCTGGACTGGCAATTCATAGCTAGCTATGTTGTTGCCGTCATTACAACATTTTGGTGAAAAAAGTCCAATTGTTTGTAAAATATCAAAAAATCTATTATTTTTTTCAAAAAATAACCCCAAAATGAGTTATAACGCTCCCAGCGGTGATCTTGGACGTCCAAAATGGATTCCAATTATAGACTATCATACAAATAATACATGTACGAGTTTTGAGGGCATTTGAATTAAAACTTTAGGAACGATGCCAAAAATACGGCTTTTGACCAGCAATGAAAAAATGGGTAAAACGCCTTCTTGTGTTAACTGCATTGCAATCAAATGATGCCATGTTATAGATTATTGGCCAACACATGTCTCTGCCAAATTTCAGGTAAAGTGGCCAAAGTATATTGAAATTACGGAGGGGGGGGGTGCACAATGGACCCCGTCCTCAGAGAGCCAAAAAAGCCCGGTCTTGATACGGTTAAACTGAGAAGCATCTCCCAGTTTTAAACCTTAAAAAAGGCCAGGCTTTTTGGCCCCTCTGACAGCCAGGGGTGAATTCTGCCTTCCCCCTCAGATCTCAACCAAACAGTGACAGATTGTTTTCAAATCTGATATGCAAATGAAAAAGCAAACTGTGATCATTATGTTGTAACATGTCATTCCACTTGACGAAGGCGTCTTATATTTATGATACATGCACACCGCACCATGTTCTGTGGTGCGCGGTTTCTATGCATACGGTCTTTCACCAGTGAGCAAGTAAACACCATGTCTCGGAAAATATTTATTTATGTAAGCTATATCGTTGTATATTAAGTGTCTAAATGTGAGGCAGTTCGCATAGTACTTTAGATGTTATGCAAGTGTAGGTTACATAATATTATACATGTAAAATGTATATAAGATTTTCTAAATGATTAATACTCATTTGTGTTGCACAATATTCTGAGTGCTCCGGGAAGCTGTCTGGATAAAGAACGAATACAAGACGAAACCAAACACTTCCTGAAGGATCACCAAAAAGAAATAAAGCTACTGATTGGCTCCATCCAACAAATTACCTTAAGGAAATGTTATTTACAGTTAAACGTCCTGAGCCCATTGTGCAGAAATATTGAACAATTAAATATAACTTTGTTGTTACAACAATGAACATTATCGAGCTGATATGAATGAACAGCCAATTAGTATCAGGTCAACAGAATGTATGTAACAACATGTATGTATAAGACAATATATCACTTCTTAAACTTTTGCCCAATCTACCATAAAGTTAATTATTACCGAAGAAGTTATATGAGGGTAGTTACGAGGTTCACGCTAACTCTTATGATACGAATCTCAACATTCCTTAGATATCCAAGTTAGGATGGATTTTCCTACGGAGAAATCCGCTGACCTTACCTTCACAGATACTACGGCCAATAGATTTTTGACTTTTATATATTTTGTAAACCTTGTCTCGAATGCATGCCTGTGTTGTTGCTGTTTCCTTAAATATGACATGGGCGTCCCTTTTTATTCCCTTTTTATTTCCTATTTTTGGCTCTCGACCGAGGAAAAAAATATTCCGCCGACTTTATCTGGAATTGTTTACCTAGAACAAAAATAAAGAAATAAGGATAACCATAGTTTGCAATGTTGTTGGAAAAAAACGCTGAAAACAATGTTTAATATCACGAACAGTGCTTGTGCAATCCTTTTTGCACAACGTACGTGTACATGTGTAGTGTACATGTACAATGAACAGCAAACACTGTATAAAGTAATGCAGTAAATGGCCCCCGCCGCATCGGGGCCAACGTGTATTCAAATTGTTCAACTCCTGAAAGCATAGTAAAGGATTATTTTTTGTTTCATTTCATTTAACATGCCAGAGTGTGCTATAGATGGGTTATTTTGTATTCCTTAAAAAAAATTAATTCAGAACGAGACAGTCATACTTTGAACTCTTTGCATCGTTTTATTTAACCTATGTGCGTTCAACATGTATTTTTGTTACCCCATATTTTTTGTTCGACCGACCGACCCTCCTTCAAGGTCCCAAACAAAATATGAGAGCCATAGGAATAAAAAGGGGCGGCCTATTTAGCAAACCAATATAATATGTAACGAATTGCGTGTTTAATGTGATATCAATGGTAAACAATTATCTTGAATTGTTCTGTGCTATCTTGTTGATTCTATTCACGAAGTTCTTCATTTTATTGAATCAACATTTTCTGTCACAATAATTATTTCATCAAACAAACCACACGGGGAAATGACTAGGTAATTTTTAAATTACCTAGTCAAACAAACCCCAGGGAAAACTGACTAAGTAATTTATATTTCCTAGTCAGTTTCCCGTATGGTTTGTTTGATGATATTGGAAATAAAAAGTTGTATCCCCATTGAGTGATGCCCACACTGCCGCTTTCCAGGTTGTATCAAGAAGTTGGGGCGTGAACCCTGGCTTTTTATACGGCGTTGTGGATTTATGACTTCTGACTAGCGCCCCCGAACAAAGATACTGACAAATTGGGAGACCGCCAACATAGAGCAAGATAGCTTACTTGGTAGAGCGCCGGCACGCAGGTTCGAATCCCGCTCCTGCCAGTTTTCTTTGTTCACACTGAAAACAATAGTTGTTCAGTGGATACTGTGTCTGATGTGAAAACAAACTGGTGTATGGCAATGTACCATTATTTTGGGGATAGTCTTTGACCTTTTTATTAAGTGTTTAACCTTTGCGTATTGTAAACAAACAAATGTGTAACCTTTGATCATTCCTGCATCAGTGTGACATTTCTAGGCGGGGTTGCTCTCGGAAAGCAGTAACTAAAAATCCGTTCCAGTATGTCGGGTTTTGCAAGAATCTTTTTGGCATGATAGAGTTGTATTATTTATAAAGCATGTACATGTCACCATATTCATGTGCCATTCATGACTGGAAACTGGAAATAACCGCACTGTGTCATGCACGATCAACAGTTTCGTGCCTAATTCACCATCGTAGCGTGTGCTATGGACGATTGCTTTCATGATGGTGAGTAGGCCTTTAAAATCATAATAATTTAAACACAACTTATATTTGTATTGTACATAATTTAAATTTATGCTGTAACTCATTTAAAATGCTTATTTACCAACTAAAAGAAAAGAAGTGAAACAATTATTTCACGTGAAACCACTGTGAAGTAATACCAATGCAACAGTAACAAGTTACTTTTAGATTAGCAACGTAACTTAGAAATGTCTCCATCAACGGGAATCAAGAAGGTGTATATTCATGTTAGCTTTCGATAGGTCCCGTTTCACCTTTTGTCGTTCCTTAATACCTAACCTTATACAGCTGTTGTTGTTTTGTTTAATGAAAAGATGAATGCGTTCGTTGTAACTTTGCAGCTCATTAAAAAAGTGCACAATTAAGTACTTTTCAAGTGTTACAATAGTGAATAATTGTCGAGTTGATATAAATGAACAGCCAATTATTATCAGACATGAATGAAAGTCTCAAACTATTTTGTAGCACACTGCATTGCATTTCTTAACAAGTTGCCTGATTTATGATTTGTTTGACGTTTGTCGACATGATGATTTCTACCAGGGTTACGAGTTTACCATTTCTCGGATATTAATGTTCAGTTCACTTTGATTTTGTTTTATTTGTCAAATGAAACCCATCGATAATTTGTGACGTACATTTGCCCACATACCAAGTTTTAATCGGTTTAGTGTTACCATGATTTGCTACCTATTTTGTCGCCTGATAAGCGTGTCGTGAACCTTGTCCTTAGTGATATCTTGTGTACACTACGTGGATCCATTGTTGAGTTACGGTTTAGATAAATATTTTACCAGTAGGAGGCAAAGCCTCAAAGTAAATTCAGACTTCAGACTGTGAGTTCAAGAGTGTGTTAAAAACATGTCGGTTTTCTTGAACTGAATAATCCTTTGAGACCTTCTCCTCTCAAACAATGTAATATTAACGGAAACAATGATTTGATTTTTTTTTCGTTGTTCGAATTGTATTGGTGATAATATCCGAATAAATAGACCACTAGGGAAACTTACTAGAGTAGAAAAAAGGTTATAAGAGAGACATTAAGACATTAAGGAGACACTTTCGTGTCTCCCTAAGGTCATAAGTACCCTTTCTATGGTGCATTTTTGGAATTTCGAGGTCCAAAATTGTTTGAAATGCTCCCAAAATAGGATTCCATAAATTGCAAGTTCATTGATCGAAGGGTTATTTTAGGAGAGGTAAGTACAATTTTGGAACACCCTATGTCTCCCTGATGTTTCGTTTGGAGGAATTATTGTATATGAAGTAGTAAGTAAATATCACTCAATTTTCCATAAAAACTGAGATTGTCTCATGAATAATAAAAAGTGTCTGACAATTATGGTGTTCTATAACGGACAGGCAAACGTCGTACTTCAACTTTCAAACGTCGTACTTCACTTTTTCAAACGTCGTGGTTCACTTTTTCAAACGTCGTACTTCACTTTTTCAAACGTCGTACTT
>JAULKO010049466.1:0-10820 GCA_032356045.1 Mediaster aequalis | reverse complement strand
GGCAGCGGCAGCGGCAGCGGCAGCGGCAGCGGCAGCGGCAGCGGCAGCGGCAGCGGCAGCGGCAGCGGCAGCGGCAGTCAATAAGTTGCGATTAATTTTGAATAATAATACCTTGAATTAGAGATGATTTTGTGTTAGCTTCATTTCTCCAGTGACTTTCGGTCCGGCTTCAAAATGGTACACAGGTACGTAGATGCGTGACAGCACAGAGATATGGCAAGACATAACGATATAATATGGATCCGAAAAGTCCATCAAAAACGAAAAAAGGCTTAGTCCAGTTGACTACTTAAAAAATCTGGCAAACTGCAAAACAGTTCATTGAAGTGATATCGCTCCAATAACATAAATAAATGAGTCATCAAACATATACCGACGTTGACGGCAACCTCACGGCGCAACATCTTGTCTTTTGTGCATTTACATTTTCTGATATACTTTGTCATCGGAAGCCATTCATAGCTTGGCTTGTTTTAAAGAGGATGTGGATTGCTGAGATAAATCTGTGTCATTTTGTAATTGTATGTAGATTAGGGTATAAACAATAAAAACAGGCAATTGTTTCTGCCATGAAATAATAAAAAACAAGTACTTTTGAGAGCTGTTTTTATCAAGTCCCGTCTAGCGCGCTGGTGCCATTCACCTTAAAGTCGCCGATGGGGCAGCAAACAAATATGACGTCATGTTACGGCTTCTGCTTTTGTGCCTAGTCCTAGCACGGACGTATATAAATAACCTGAACCCCTAGTGCATCCGTGGAGTTGAAGCCAAGGGAATCCATCTTGATGTGCCGCATACAATACGTCTGACAACCTTGTCTCCTTACATCCTTTCATCCTCACTTACATCCTTGCTCTCAATAGTACCCATTAATCACTGTTTACAATTGTTACGGTAATAATATGGCGGCTGCTGGCTTCAATAGTCTTTCAGCTGTTAATAGACGCATTGCGGGTCCAGGTTATTTATATACGTCCGTGAGTCCTCGGTACAAAAGGAGAAGCCGTAACATGACGTCATATTTGTTTGCTGGCCCCATCGACGACTTTTAGACAAATTGCACCAGGGCGCTAGAAGGGACTTGATAAACCGTGATGAAAACAGCTCTCAAAAGTAACTTTTACATTATTTCCAGGTAGAAATAATTGCCTGTTTTATTGTATATCTACATAAAACTACAAAATGACGTAGACTTCTCAGTAATCCACATCCTCTTTAAATCAACGAAACATTATCACCTGCTGCACCTAACTCCCGCTTCTCAGCCGTGTCCTTTTCTTCTTGTTTCGGGCCGTCATCACGTGATTGCATTTGTTGATGAGACGCTGGGATGTCCCGGATATTCCTCATAAAATAGGCTATATAGAATAGGAACAGCAACAAACCATGAACTAACACATTAATAGAGAGATTTAAGTTACACGTTTATGCTGAACGTGTGTACGGCAACGCGTACGTGAGGTTCTTGGAGTTGGGTGTTCCCGTCCACGTGGGCTGAATAGAAGTTAAGCTAGACGGTGTTTAGTGTCAGGCCTGTGCTTCTTGAGGAGTGGTTTAAAGCTATCTCCTAGACCGTAATTTTCAAAGAAATGTTGAATAAAATCAAATTTAATTTATTGTATTAACCCCTTGATATTGACACGCCATGAGGTCATAAGTCATAGATAGGACGGTGGCACATGGCGTTCTAAAATACGCGTATCTTCTTTAATTGAATGACTCGTCACACACATTTAGTACATTTTTGCCACTTTAGCATGACATGTTCCTTTGAAATCTTTTTTTCTTTTCAGACCGATTAAAATAAAAAACACATCGGATGACGAAGATCTCTTCACTTTTGGCGATGCTTTCTTTCATCCCCTTCTCCGTTCCAGATGAATAGATACAAAACAGATGCAATGATTTTACAACGAGAGAAAGACTGAGAGAAAGGATAAAGAACGGAACGGATTTTAGAAAAGTTCGTTTTGAAATAATAACATATCACTAGAGGCCTAATTTCCCAAAACACTCGGTATATACATGTATAGTGCTGTGGATTAGACAAGCCAATCAAAATTATCAGTTTTTGTTTTAATTGTTGGTGTCATCAAGGGACTTGTAATATACGACGTGCTATGTTCACTCGATTACGGAGTGCCACGGTTTATTCAATCCCAATGAAGTAGTAGAAGTTCTTTGGCGTCACCAAAATCTGCATAACTTCAAAATGAAGAATTTATACAAAATGTGAGGCCTATAACTCTATTGTTTTTGGTTTTTGTTTTTATTTTTTGGGGGTCTTTTGTTTTTTCAGACGCAAAACGTGTAATGTAGCATTTTTCACATTCATTTGAGAGTGCCAATCTCTCGAACGATTGTGGGCCATCACATGTGAAATTAAAGGGACACAGCTACAGTGTCCTATATAAAATCCATGAAAAGTCCGTCTTTTTAAAGTGTTCTTATCCCATTTTTAAACTTTCAGTCAAATAAAACAACTATAGTGTGCTCACGGAGAAAATAAATTAGGTTTTGGGCCCCAGACGCATTTAAAAAAAATGTCAGTCCCCGCTATCCCAACTGCCTCTGCTCATCCATGCAGTTTCTTTGTATTGAGACTCAGTCGGGCTAGGTCCATGCTTAGAAAGAACAATATTTAACTCAGTAAACTAATGCCTTTTGATTTTGAAGGCGTGTCATAATTAATTTTAAATTTCTTGCATAAAGGCTTTAGTTGTTGTGGACATAGCGCCGTGATTCAGGTTACACGGCATTGTCCGTAGTTGAACCGGGTAGGAAACGAATAACTACTATCCTTGAACACATATAAACCGTTTTGTTTACCTAGTTCTTTGAAGATTTCACACCCTCTGAGGTACTCGCTCTCTTCCATCACTACGCGAATGACCAGCTCACAACCTGCATCTCTCTGGATATCATTGGTCAGGAGAATCTTGGAGAGTTCGTCAGCAAGTTCACCAGATGTACATTTTGCCTTAAACCTATCGAGTGATTCACGAGAAGAGAATCGGAAGAATAATAGTATGGATCCTTGCTGCTTGTCTTCCAGATTTCCACCAGCCTCCTCCGTGGCCGTTCCGAGTGCCCTCCATGGATCAGAGTTGCGGTCCTCCAGCAACTGATTGATAGCTGCCAATGCAGGCCCATTTGGTTCTCCATTCCTAGCGTTAACAACATCCATCCGAATAGGCGCGACTGGAAAAAAGGTTAATACGTTTCAATGTCAGGCTGTTACTCATTATCTTTCTAAGAGACTCTTTACGTCCACATGTTTGTTGTGTTCTGAATTAACTTCATAAGAAATACATTTTAGTGACGTCATGATGACGAAATCTAAATTTTCAAAGACCTTCTCCAAATGATCAACACTTAACGAAACATTTTAACACGAATTACAATTGCATTTTCTTGATAGGATCCTAAGAATCGTCTTAAATAATCATTTAGGTCTTACAACAACTGGTCCATAAAAGTTCTATGGTGCCATCTATTGACTCAAACTATATTTCCCAGCTGAACACGTGGCAATGACGTGACTTTAGGATTCGCATTAAAATACACAGTATTAAAATACTCAGTATTACATACATCCCAAGTTGTCATTATCATACAATTTGATCCTCAAAATCGACCCGTTGCAAAAAAATATTTATGTAGCGGTCATGTGTGGTTCTCGAGACACAGGTGTAACAAGGTTCAATAGTTTCATCAGCACGTCACGTGGCAACCGATGACATCTTTATCAAGGAATTGCGTCAGGCATATTGGATAATTGCCTATGCATAAGTAAAGTTTGAAACCGATCTGGTGTATAATTAGTGATGGGAACGAACATGTACAATTTCAATATATAGTCTTCTTGGTTAGAAAGTTCCGAAAAAATACCCGAAAACAAACTCTCTTCTGAATGGGAATCTGGAACAGCTAATTATTTTATTACCAAGCTGATAAACATGCTGGGAATTGTTCCTACATAACATAGTTTCACTTTGGCCTAACACTGAAAATAAGTGGTCGATTTATTGTTGACAAGAGGTTTGGTTTTAATGGATACCGCCCATTGAAACTGCCATGACATGTACTGCTTATGCCTTTAGCAGCCAACAGATACAAACGGGGAGGGGGAGAGCGCTGATATGAAAACAACCGTGACTGCGGTTGGGGAGGAACAAGTCCTTAACAAATTGAAATTGGCCGGACAGCTTTTGTTGTCGTGGGGATCTATCCCACTGCAATCATAATGTGAATTATCGCTTGTCGTGCTCCTAGGGGACTACAAATAAAACTCACCTATAAGTGTTACTCACCAATGTTGTAAATGTTTTGAGTAATATTCCCGATATTGGTGAAGGGTTGCTGACTGGATCGAATGTCGACTCCTCCCTGAACGTTGACAATGGTACTTTGATGAGATGCGACTCTCACATTTTCACCATCATTCCCGGTAGTGTTACGCTTGTCCACATTTCCTTGTGACCTTGATTTATTTGTCTTTTCTAACCAGTCATCTCTACTGTTTATAACGGCACGAGCTTCCCCTATCTTTAAATCGAAATCCTCCTTTAAGTTCTCGAATTTGTAACGAAGCAGCGTTTTCACAGTCACGCGTTCTTCATCAAATTTTGTGACTAGATCGGGAGGAACACCAATCTCACGAAACAACCGATGTTCACTATGTTCTAAAAGTATTGACAAAAACACAGCATAAATAGCACAATATAGTATAATGTTTACAGCGAGCATTTTATGTGAACTGCATAGTGTACTGATTTGCCCATTGTATGATTATGAGTATATAGATAATTGAAACGAGCTTCACCTGTCACGTCTGATTCCATAGCAGCACTTGTAGTTGGTTCACTTTCTACCCCTTTGCGTGTCTCCACTTCTCCGTTACCTTCCTCTTTAAATGAAAATTTACAATTCTCAAATTACCATAAGCACAAACAATTAACTTTTGAACTTATTATCCTCGGTGAAGCTGACCGTGAGTTACCTCCTCCGCAAAACTGTTTCCAGTGACAAATTTGTATACGGAAAGGTAAGCCGACTGAGTCTTCATCTTTCGCAATTATTATAAAACAACTTCTTGATTTGAAATTGCTCTATACCACCGTTGTACCAGTGGCGTAAATCCGTGTCGAAAAGGGTATGTGTTGTTGTTGTTGTCGCTGTTGTCGTTGTTGTCGTTGTTGTCGTTGTCATTGTTGTTGCACCGGCGACGTAGATATGGACTACCGATAACATCTTTCGTAATAATTTGGAATTTGGCATTGAAAGGCGCCCTCAGGGGCAAAAAGAGTCTCAGCCCCTCCCTTCAAATTATTATCCGGACGGAAATTGTTGAGGCTTCACTTTTTTTGGGCCTTTTTTGACGCACACTAGACAAAAGTCCACTTTTGCCAGAAACGACCCCCCCCCCCCTTCTTGAAGTCTGGCTACGGGCCTGGCACAGTATTTGTTTCACGTACAAACCCTATTTATTACTGGGGTGGTGGTGGGGGAGGGGGCCTATGCACCATGATATGGACAATACCCCGGTCATTTTGTGTGTGTGTGTGTGTGTGTGTGGGGGGGGGGGATATAATTATCCTCCCATCCCCATTCAACCAACTGGGATTTACGCCCGTGCGTGATGATACGATTATATTGCGTCATGTCTACACAATGTGCCACCATATTGCTTCCTGTCTCCTAACCCGACAAAGATATCTGGATTTATTTATTTTTTCGTAACTGGTTACTTATTATTTCACCTTTTTTCCTCACTTCAGTCTTTATTTATATTGCCATTTCAAGTTCACTGTACAATATTTCATTTTGTTGTTTAATCAATCGCTTATTTCATTATGCCATGTTGCACATCAAGCAATGTGGAAATAATTGCCGAATGAATGAATGAACGAATGAATATTTAATCTTTTTTACGGCACTTGACCTTAATTTTCAAATCTTGGAAAAGATAACACGTGTAAAATATGGACAAAATAAATCTGTTTTATGACAGCTGTGGGACAATACTCTATAAAACAATGTGACAAGTGTACATAGTTGATTTGAATTCAAATTGCTCTTACGATACCCCCGTTAATTCTTTCTATGGATGTATACCACGGAGCTACGTGCGTATACATACCTTTTATGAAGCACCCTCATCTGATTCTGTCTTGCTTCATTTTCGTGGGCTTCGTCAAGAGCATTCTTGAAACATGGTGGACACAACAGGAGGGCACTATTTGGTTGGGTAAACCTTTTGTTTAATACAGAAGGTTTACCCAAATAAAATAGCGCCCTCCTATTGTGTCCACCATATCTCATCAAGGCTAACTGTTTAGATAAATGTATCAATACAAATCTTCGACATGGTTTAGCATGTTGGCAGAGATTTCATCATGTTAACAAATAACTCTAAAATGTAGTTATTTTGTCTGAAAACCGAGACCTGATGTGTTACTTTATATTGCCAATTGCCCTTATCATACGAAGACCTGTTCACATTTTCTTCTTCGCCTCACACGTCTTGAATGAAGCGTATTAGTTGTCGTTTCCTCAATTGCTTGATTTGAAATGACTCGTCACAACAATAAAGCTAATGTTTTTAACTCCTTGTGATTACTGTCTTACCGAGTTTCTTGAAGAAGTCGCATCCTTTTAGGTACTCGCTCTCGTTGAATCCTAAGCGAATGCTCAGCTCGCAACCTGCAACTTTCTTGATGTCCTCGGTCAAGAGAACCTCAGCGAATCTCGTCTCAAGGTCACCCGATTCACAATTCTCTTTGAATATCAAGGTCTTCACGAGATTTGAATCGCACAAGAAATCGTATGAATCCCTCTTCTATTTCTTGGAGCTTCCCACTGGCATCCCTCACGGTTTGATCAAGTTTGTTCAAGGTGTCAGAGTACCCTTTTTGTTGTGCGCCATCTTTCAAAGCCTTGAAGACTTGTCCGGTTGTGTTCACTGACTTGACTTTATCTTTTGTAGTAGTAATGTCCGAGGTAACGTGCAGGCCTATAGAGTTCAAAATAAACGTAAACGAATATACAATTATCAAAGAATAGTCATCTTGTAAATGAAAAAAAAGGTGCTGTAGAGAACGTCACACGTCCATAGCATCACTCGAAATGTTTGTTTGCTTTCCCAAAGACTCTATGTTTAATAGGTAGCAACTTACATATTACCAATATTGTTCATTGTGTATACATAAAGTGCGTTAACCAAAACAAATTCTAAACCGAGCGATTGCTTGAATGCATCCTACGGCATCGCAATTACATTTGTGACAATTATTTTAAACAATAGCTGCAACAATGCTTCATCACTAAGACTGCGGTGGGGTAGGGTGCATGAATCATGTGGTCGGGCTCGTGTATAAAACGATTCGTTGCGTTTTAATCCACTATTGTCCCAGTTACGTACTGGCTACAATAAGATATTTGTGAAAAGAAAGCCATGCGCGGGTTCGAAACTACGAAACAACTCCACCAACGAGCAGGCACAGTTCGTGTGGACAAGTCGTTTCAGAATGGTCTGTTGTAGTTGAATTTTGTTGCATATATTGTGTGTGCAGGACCTTATGACACGTGTCTAAGAATATAAAAAAGTATTGGAACAAGTTTTTCCCATTTTTGTTTCTCGTTTGTGTTGACTTTACTCAATTTGGACTTACTTTGTTTAATCTATCACTTTAGCCCTTTGTATTGATTGCGCCCACTGGCCATTTAAATAATCCGGATATCCCATTGGCTACTGCGAGTTGTACAAACAGGTGAAGCCACGTGGTGTTGGTAAACGGCGCGAGAGGGCGCGCGTTATGGAAGATGAGTTTGGCCAAAGAAGAACTCTATGGCTTAGGCTGTCACGCGGTACGAACGTACATCTACGTACAAGGAACACAGACCACAGCGCGGAACAATCACGGGATATCGACTTAAGTCAAGTCTAAACATATACGGAGAACATAGACATTTTAATGCCTTAGAAAAACTTTGCTCACCAACTTGCTCACCAACATCAGGTGAACCGGCCCAACTGTCACGGTCATAAACGATGGCATCTCTGTTGTTGTCAATGTGAACGGAATTCGAAGAGGGGCTTCTTCTGTAACTTCGCTGTCTTTCTGTCGAAGGTTTCGCTCCTTGCACTTCCCCGGTACTTTCTTTCCTTGCTAGCCTCGAGCTCCTTCGTGTCTGTTTATGCATCTCGGAAGCTGTGTCTCCCTTATCACCCTCTAATGGTTTGAAATGTTTTGAGCCGCCCTCGGTCTCTTTTCCCCCTGTCTTCCTCTTCTTCTGTGGTTCACCTTTATTCATCGTGAAGCAGGTGTCTGCTCATGAGTAATCCGCAGTTTTTCGTCGACTAAAATTTATTCAAGAAATTTATAAATTGGTATGGAAAAGATGGCGCACATCAAAATTGATCATGGCAGGTTGTTGCGGTCGGTTGTAGTTTTATAGATAAACCCCGTTTATTTTGATCAAATCTGACTTGTTTCTTCAGCCTTTAAGTCGTGTGACTTACAAACAATATAAATTAGGAGTTGTATCTAAAGAAAACAACCATATATAGAAGAGGTCAGCCTTTGCGGAGGGTTAAGATCAGAGGTAAAACCAGAGAATGGCTAGAGCGGTGTGGATCAGAACAGCTTTGTCAAGGTTTTGACTGCATAATTCCATAAAGATTACTGACGATTAATAATGGTCTTCTGGTAGTCCGTAAGACGTTCGCACTATAACAAAGTGCACTGCTTTATAGTGGGTAAATGAGTTTAATATAGTTGAGTTGCTTATTTGAAAAGCTTCGATTTTTGTCTTCTGATTTTCGTCAGGTATTGTTGACAGATTCCTAAATTGATGAATCTTCAAACTCACTCGGGTAATTGTTGCCACTATTTACCTTACAAATCGTGCTGTAAATCGTGGAATTTAGTCTGAAACTCCCCAAAGCTGGTATATAACCTGGGCAAAAAGAGAACAGGCAAAACTCTAAATTGATACACTTAAAAATTAACGGAATCCCCGGAGTAGATAATTTCAATTCTCCGGTCTTATTTTCAGTAACCAAGGTGATTTGCAACGACGATTGGCGGGGGGGGGGGGGGGTTTGGGGGGGGGGGTGGGGGGTTCCCTTAAATCTGAAAGGTTCCCCCCCCCCCCCCATTTTTTCGACCCTCAAAATATTTCAATGAGGTTGACCCACATTTTTCCTTGCTCTGAAATGTCTTGCTCTGAAATTGTCTTTTTTCCCGCACGGATAATTATTAAAAAAGGTTACGTCCACTTTTTACCACCCATTTTCTCGGAAGGATTATCCCGATTTGGATCTGGAGAGGGGGTAAGCGGGAACTCATTTAAATAGCGCTATGTTCAAGAAAATGTACACAAAAAGGTTACAGGTTAAACAAAATGACGGACAAATGTTAAACAAAATGACAGACCGTGCACTTCAAAAACCCATTTTAAATCCATTATTACACACATTTTGGTAGCGGGAACTGCATAAAACCGTCCCGGTTTTTTTCTTCTCTCTTTTTCAGTTCCCACTACACAAATGTGTGAAATAATGGATTTAAAATGGCTTTTAAGTGCGCGGAGTCCGTCATTTTGTTTGACCTTGTCCGTCATTTTGTTTAACCTTTAACCTTTTATATCATCAAACAAACCACAAGGAAAACTGAACAGGTAATTGTAATCAATTTTCAAAGTGAACAAAGAAAACTGGCAGGAGCGGGATTTGAACCTGCGACCTCCGGAACACCGTACTTCCTTTTTGTGTACATTTTCTTGTACACACGAGCAATCAATACAATGATTACTGGAAACAAAATTCTAAAACATCTGACTTTCAATAACGGTCTAGTCGTGGTAAAAGCTCCTCCCTATTTTATTATTTTCACCACTCCCCCCATGAAACCCTACCCGGCATGATGTGGGGATTGCTCAACCCAAAATGACTTTATCACAGTGCACCACTTCTGCATATTTCGGCTCGCATTTTACAGCCCAATTAAGGTGTGCTTTTGGCCACCTTGTTGCTTTTGTTTAGGTGTGTTCCTGTATGGACATCCTTGTTGGGAATTCACACAGTGGCGGAACAATGGTATTGTGGCGAAATTATTATTTAGTTGCAACGTCCTCTTGTGAAGTATTAATGCAATATGGCTGTGTGGTTACCGGACGTCTTCCACTGTAGAAGACTCGGGCGTGATACACGCATCCCGTCTGGACCATGCGGCTATTTAACCAGCGTGCAGGGGCGGGAAAAGGCAGTGTTTCACTAATGTTCTTTCGTTTTAGACGTCGACAAATTGTCGACGATTCGGATTAAGAGGACTCATAAAAAAGACGGGCCAATCAAATGCTGCATTCGTAACCCAACTTTTTGTGACTCGAAGTTTCGACTGAACATATTTCGTGAGTTTTAAAATTAAAAAATTTTGAAAATTGTAAAAACATGTTATATTGAAACGTCTAAAAATAACATAAGGGAGTTTTCTAAAATGGCTTTTATGGTTTTTCTAGTAAGGGCAAGGATGATACTTCATAATGGTTTAGTTGGTTTGTTTTGCATTGTTATGCTGTAACCTTTTAAAAAATGGCCAAACATAATTTTATTGACCCCAAAATTGGTCAAAATGGCCAAAACACAAAATGGCCTGTTGCCCATATGAATTTGTTACCCCCACTTTTGTTCACTTAATTTCACAGTTTAAATATAGCGCGCGCGGAGTATATACAGGGCCAGGATCTTGTAATCGGATTAACCCTGGCCCTGTGTGGCTGTGCGTCCAGCCTTGAAATGTGGTCCGGCACACTCC
>JAULKO010049143.1:0-10823 GCA_032356045.1 Mediaster aequalis | reverse complement strand
AATTCCCTAAATAGACCCTTTCATAAAATTGGTCACTGCTCAGTCAACCGTGAATGTAATGACATGATCAGGGTGTCTCATTTTAAAGAGGAGATTCAACCTCAACAGAGGATATCTCCCTTTGATTCACATGTGTCCTACTTCTGTTACAATTAGCAATAATATCTCGGTTTCGTTTTTGTTTTATCCACCCTGTATTGTGATTTATTCATTTTGCCGCCGTCCTCGTGATTAAGGTCCAAATTAAATTCAATAAAGTGATGACAACTTGACCCGTCTCGAAGCCGACGAATTGAGTCAATCACAATTGGTCTGATTTGCTCGTCTACTGCAGGGATTATACGTAGGCAGGTAGCGATCGTTCAATATATGTTACAATTTCGTCAGGTTACGTGAGTATGAGATCAACCCAACTTTCTGACTGCAGCGTCGATATCAGCAATTGCTTGGCCCAGTTGCAATTGTGTAATGCATGTAATAGGTTGCATGTACTTACTTCACTTTAGCCGACTTACGCCAGAAGCTGAGGGGCATCGTTCGATTCTCGTAAGTGCCTTACACTCGAATTCACCGGTACGGTGACTCTGCTTTCAACACGGACTGTAGAAACATGTCATGAGTTGCCAGCACTTCATTGATATTTACGACATCATACCATTGCCACATGCTTTTCACTTTGCTGAGAACCGGAAGATATTAAAGGTACAAAACGCACCGGGGTCGACGTCCATTTTATTTATCTGCCATATACTCGAACAGTTAAACCACCTTGAAATGGTATTGTTCACTGGCTTCCGTTTTGGTTCTGTATAACAGTTCCGAATGGCTAACTTGTCCTCTGTTGACATGACAATCATTTAGTGAATCATATTTTTGATTGTTTTCCTTGGCAAACGCTTGTCTATGTAATAGACGTTCTTGCAGCGAACTCTTTATATGCGTGGGAATTCCGCGATTAATTATACCAGACAAAAAGTCTTGACCTCCGGATTTTGACCAGTCGGAGGGCGTCTACTGTCGTGCGTTCGTGGAGGCCGCTATGTTAACTATTGCAGTAGGGTTAGCTATCGGCCAATAAACAGCTTTGGTCACATCTCTGCCCAAGATAACGTCACATTTCCTAAAGCCGGCTCCGATTGGCCGGCGCCCGGGATTGCATAAAATGTGCATGCACACATATATCAGACGTTCGTTTCAGAACACGCGAGCTCCGTCGAACTGATGATATTCAGACTCGTCCTCTACACCGTGACCTGCGTGCGCGTTCCTTCAATGGCACGGTGATTAAGGAAAACAACGCTGATTTGCGTCAAATGCTTTAACGCTTGCAAAAATGACGAAACAATAGTAAATGAATATTCAGACCTAATTAAATCCTCCCAAATAGTGGGAGGTTTTAATTATTCAATACCAGGGGTTAAGATTGCGCAAGGCATGGTTGGAAACAACATGGCGCGGCAGATCGCACCCCTGGGGACGAGGTTGATTCAGACTAGCCAAACACCATTACGAAGGTATCATAGAATTAATTTTCATGCTCTGAAAAAAGAAAGGTTGTATGCGTGCGACTTCTAAAGAATCAAATTTGAACAAATGGCCGTGTTTTCTGAAAGCAACTTTTCACAATTGTCGACATGACGGTCTGCAGAATTCGCTTGTTCCGGATATTAATTTCCCTTTAAATAGAGCGTGCTTAAATTTCCAGAGCTTTCTGACAATGGTTTGAATGACATGTAAGGCACCAATTTTCTGATTAGATTTAAAGTGGTCGTTGTACTCACAAAAATGAAATTAAAGCTCTTGAATCTGGGTACTTATATTGCTTTTCTAAGTCGTCAATATGCATAGACCGAGTGCATAAAGAAAATTTCTCACTAGCGTGTCAGACCATGCCAAATAGACAGATTGAGCGCCTTTAGTCTGCAGCCTTTCACGATCCTGGCAATACCCTGAGAAATCCAAGCCCATAAATGTAACCATATGCAGTTGTGTGCAATTACCAATTAACGTACAGTAAACTGTACACCTGTTCCGTCCATGGTACAATGTTGCTTTTTTATTTCGAAAAACCACTTCTACCGTCTCTACAGGGATAATTAACTAAAGTAATTAAAGTATATATGAAAACCAAGATGTTAATATAGCTATTCACCATGACCAACGTACAGTTGCGAAGTCACACGCCCACCAATGAACGTTTGTTTGCCAAAGACTGCGGAAGGTTAAGGAAAACTAACGAAAATAATATACAAGCAGCAGATATATCGTTCTACAGGCACCTATAAAAACCCAATAAAAGTATTCAGAATGAACTTAAAGTCACACACAGACTTCTCACAACTACAAAAAAAACAACAACAACGAAAAACAAAGTGAGATACGCGTGCGCCACGCAAATAGACACAAAGGCTCAGGAAAGACACCATCATGGGCGGAGATCCCTTTTTGGACGGGGGGGATGGCCCGTAGAATCCCCCCCCCCAAAGATTTGTCTTTACCATGGGAAAAAATAGGCGTTTTTCGCCCAAATTAAAAACTGAAAATTATACGAAAATCATGAGCCTGATGTGCGGCCATGTGTACAGGTGCGTATATGTACATATGGTATTACCTTTGTGACGAGCGCCTTCAAGTTCTTGCCAATCCTACCTACCCCACCCCCCCCCCCCTCCCCCTCAGCGGCCGACATGACGCCGACAGGTAACAGTTATCCGGCGTCCTGTGCATAAAGGCGGTTCGCCGGTGTGTCCGTGTTTCCTAAATATCAACGACGGTTGAAGTGTTGAAGTTGTTGAAAACACGTTCGCAAACAACCGCGGAATTTCACATTACAACTTTGTGTAAATGCATTGCAAGTTAAGTTTCTCCCGAATGTTGTCAACATTTTGAAGAGTCATACCTACTGAACATTTGTGACGTTGTATACATCATTGCTTTTGTTTTCAACTTGCACTGGTTTGAAGGATAAAATGAAAAACAAAGAGCACGTATTTCCTATGGACATTATGGCCGTTTATGCAATGCTTGCGAACGTGTTTACCACTTCAACCTATCACTTGTACACATGCTAACTGCGTCCGTGATGTTTTCATTTTTTTCCTTAATTTTACCATTGTTTACGTGAACATTTCTTCCCACTGCAGCTTCCGAAAGCATTGCTACATTTTGGAAATTATGTACAGAAGAGGCTCAATGCGTCCGCTTAGGAGGACGCGGTTGGTCAATTAGAAAATACGATTAGATGGGTCATTTAATGATATTGGATAGTGTACCCCCGGTTCGGACTGGTGTTCCATAGTCGCGCCGAACCAAATTATTCCCAAGATTTGAATTAAGTACATGAAAAGTTCGGCGTTTGAAACAGTTAGGAACGGCTAGACGCGCAAGAAGGCGAAAGATCGACTGTTGCAGTCGGTCAGAACGACTGTAGAGCGACTGGGTTTCATCATGAGCTGAACCTAATGTAAATGTATTTAAATATTGCTGAAGTGATTAGTTAATGTTATCGGCCGACGTGTGAGAGGTAGCATCTGGGCTATTTGTCTGACTTTGTATACGACAAAAGTTTCAGTGAATCAATCGTTGATTTTGTAATGTTTCAAAAACTCTTGCAGCAAACTAATTTTCTGAAAAAAATACATGATAAAACCCTGAGGAAGGCCTTTAGACCTTGTTTACACGAAGGAAAATATTCATTACCAATAGGTGATTTGTCATTTATGGCAACTAGAGACTCAGTCCGAAAATAGACAATGCATATTGTAATCGTTCAGAACTGCCACAGCAAGCTTGTCGTTGTTTCTCCTGTATTTCTGATACAGGAACGGCCTTATAACGCAGCTATCAACCTATTATTATTATTTGTTATATATATGTGCATGTACTTCACCCGCGTACTACGCGATACGCGGAACCAGGGACCTAGCATGATTGTGTGTGTGCTGATGATTAAGTTCATCTGTCTGAAACCAAAATATATTTGGATCGACTTGAGTCTCCCTAATACTGTTTGGTTCAGCGGGACTCTGGAACGCCAGTCTGAACCGGAGTTAGTTTTATTTAATGACGGATGCTAAAATTACTAGGTCAATAAGCTTTAATATATTGGTACTTTAATATGGTAGCCTGTGACTAATTTTGGAAGGAAACAACGTGGTGTTAGTATCATGATTTCTGTTTCTAAAGGTTGATCGCTGTTTCGAACCTACAGAATTATAGTACGACTCGTCCTTCATATTTTACTTGCCTTCTTTGTTTCGTTAATATGACCATGATAGCATAAATGCTTTCATGAGCGTTAACTCTAGGCTGTACGGTCATCATGGCTTATTAGGGAGAGGGCTTCGGCCTGTTAACATAGTTTTCATCTTTATACAAACATAGATTAAAGTAGATCTACAGCAAGTGCACTTTTCTCGAGGTCAGGTGATATGTACTCGCCTGTTGCTCAACTTAATACGTCCGTGTGCCAGCTTTATATCTCAACTGTTCTTTTGGGGAAGTTTATTTCAAGATACGATCTGAAGACGGCCGTTCGGATTCCTGCACCAGGCCCAATTTGGGATGCACACGATCCTGCACTTGAAAAAGTCATGCCCTGGAGGCGCCGTCCATCGATTTGAAAGGTTTATATTCGTAACTGATACGAAGCACACCCGTGGCGCCTGATTTCAGTTGCGTTATTATGGCGTGAACCATTGACGGTTCAAAATGCATCATCCGGCATTCCTTTCAATTTAACCTACTTTTCCAGCGGTAACGTAGGCCCTCGAAAATTAATCAACAAAGAAAGCCAGTTTACAGCCGATTATGTTCAAGAGAGAGAGAGAGCGCTGGCTTGAACCCATTAACAAGGTTAAGTGGTTTTTGTGTTCAGTTTAAAGAACAAAAAGGAAAGACAATTTCCGTCGAAGGTCGTTGATGGTGTGTCAGTGTGCCAGCTGTTCAAATTAGCCAGGCCGGGAATAACTGCGTGTGTTTAAGCATACGTTAAAGAACAGTGCTTATTTATCAGTAGCTTAACTGGGATAATATACGACCTCTTTGCACGGGGAATTGTATATTTTCTCGTTTAATAGTATTTCGTTCTTCAACCTGTTCAAATACCATGAATCATGCAAATAATGATCCGGGTTATTTGACAAATATTTTGTAAAACCATGCACAGCGTTTGGTTGGTGCATGCGTTCGTCATGTTCCACACAACGACAGGATACAGGAAAGAAGATTATGACTTGCAAATGAAATAACTCCGAGAAACATTTTTCAGTGCAACGTTTACACCTAATCACAGGTGCCTTTTCTGTAATTTAGCTCCGGCACAACCCTCAGACCAAGCTGTGATATTCAAATGGTACAGCCACAGTTAAGAGGTGGGTGTTAGCAAATACAACTTGGTAGTAATTATTGTGATTCAAACACCACATTTCCCCCAAAGTCTAAGATTTTCCAAAAGAAACGTTTCCCCCAAATACAAAATCTGCATATTTATGTTTTACATTCGAAATGTTTAAAGATGAGGATTAATCCCCGCCCGCCATTGTCGGTCTAAAACTGCTCCTTGATTCTAGTAAAATTAACACATCACTGGACCACGATTCGGCACAAGTTTGTTTTGTTTGTTTCTTTCTCCTTCCTGTTTCATTTCGACAATTTCTAAAGCCTAATTCCCATATAGTCGCAATGAACGCCGACAGCACACAAGCCGACAAGTAGGAGATTGCCCGGGCCAGAGACGGTTCGTGACGTCATTCGACCAAAATATGAAAACAAATTAGCGTCGAACCGTCGAAAATGTCCAGGTCAAATGGCGTTTTGAATTTTTTAATTTTTTTCTGAACTCTGAACCGAACACGTTAATTTATAAGTGTATATTTTCATTGTTGCCATTGTGGCTACTTTTCAGTAAAAAATAAAAACCGTGGCCGAAAATCGATTACCTGATTATAGCCCAAATTTGGCTCAAAAAAAGTTATGCATGCAATTTAATCAGTAACTTTCCAATAGACAGTGACTGATGAGAAACGACAGTTCAAAATGAACATGCTGCTTCGATATATATCGATTATGGAAATCGTACGCACGGCAATGTCGGCACGCGTATTTGAGTTTGCTCACCCTCACGACTCGATGCAGATAGTCGCAAGGTTTAACTTAGCCGACTTTCCCCGCCCCTGTTTGCGTCAGTCACAATGAAACGTGCCTGTAATCCCTGTTGCCGTCGGGGACTCTTCGACGGCGCTGTTGGCGATCGTAACGACAACATGGAAATCAGGCTCAACGGTCTATATGCAAATCAAGTTGCCAGATACTGATGAATTTTGAACGGTGTTGACTGTTGGACACGTATTGGGGCGTCCCTTTTTATTTCTGTGCTTCTGATTTCCGAAAACAACTTTGTTGATGCCACCGACCCTGTCTGGAATTTCTTATCAAAAAAACAAATAAAGAAGTAAGGATAATCTTTCCGATTTCGTGGAAAACACCGCTGAAAATAATGTCTAACGGTACGGATAAATGTCTCACACAACGGTACGGGACAGTACTTTTGCACAACGTGTGTGTACATGTAAAGTGTACATGTATGTACAATGTACATGAACGATGAACAGCAAACACTTACAAAGCAATGCAGTAAATATAAACGGTCCCCGCCAGAGGTTGCCAAAGATGGGTTCTTGTTTTGTTTTCAAAAATCATAGAAATAAAAGTTAATTCAGAACAAAACAGTCATACATTGAACTCTTAACATCATTTTATTTAGCCTGTGTACGTTCAACATGTAATCTATTTTACCCCAGATTTTAATTTTTTCGACCGACCGACCCTCCTCCAAGGCCCAAAAAATATGAGAACCATAGAAATAAAAAGGGACGCCCTTATCAACAATTATCTCGGCGTGAGCAGGCCTATACATTGATCGGTTGTGTTTTCTCTGAAAGTCGACGGCAAAATACCTTACGTTAGCGGCAATTAATTACGTGCCTTTCATCTTATATAGCGCATACTTCATATCCACATTGATCACAGTCATCGATCATCTGCTTCCATACCAAGATAATGTTGTTCACTACCGACACACAACATTTATGGGAAACAAACTTAGCGGGACATCCTTTTTAACAGGCGGTATTGATAGCGGTGCCGGTGTTTTTGAAGAGGTACCGCATTCGGTCATTTGCATCAGGCTTTTAAACTGAAATCCCAACTTTTGAACAGTAGAATAAACACGAGATCAAAAACAAAGCGGTCAGCTCATTCTCTACTTGTCTGTAATGAATTGTTATATAAGAAAACCACCTGTGTGAAGTCAAAAATATGAATGAGGTCATCGTGAGAGCCACCTGGTCGGGTGTACCAGTCCCTCCAAAAAACAGCGGTACCGCTCATAATACCGCATGTTTAAAAAGGGTGTCATCCCTTAGTATTCTAATGCATAAAAGACAACCATGAACTTCGTCATCTACATTAAACTGTTTTGATCTGATTGTTCCTAATCTGTACTATGCCGTTCCTGGCAAACATAATATTGAGCAAGACTTTTATAAATATCCCGTTTCAAAATTAGAAGTAGCATGCGGAAATTATACGTGCGCAAAACTACAACTGTTTTTGTTTAACCGCTTGGGAAGATTTGGTAACAAGGAATTGATACATAGGAATATGATTGTATTGCTAAGGCTGTAAACGGCCAGTAATGGCCTTGGTAGGGGCGTAGACGTAGTAAATCGTCCTCATTTACGGCTTGGTCCATTAAAAACAGCCACGTCCTTCAGTATCAGTCAAAATGCTCCTCGATCTTTATATAACCAGTTCAAGATAGCTTGATATTATACCCTATTTATAATGGGTAACCTGATCAGTCTAGTAGTGGTCTCCCTCAGGGCCCAGCTTTGATCTGAGACAAGAATGAGGAACGAAACTGATTTTACAAGTGGGAAGAAACCCCATATAACATTTTGTCCTGGAGGAAAGCAGTTAGGTGGGGACCCAATACTGGGAGTGATCCGGGCGGAAATCGAACCGCGATTCTGAATTGGGCGTGTCATGCCGGACGAATCATGGTAGAATAAATAGGTGAGGGTGCTTTGGGAGATATGTAGTCGCAAGGAGATATTCTATCCTAGCCAAAATCACAGTTGACCTATCGCCGTTTGCGAATTAACCACGCCCCTTAGACAACCCTATGGGAATTGTGTACGGTATTTGTTGTTTGTCTCGGATTTTGCGCGTTCATCGTGGAATTATATAGTTAATGTGATTGGACAATAATTCACAAGCTGCGTTGACGCGATTCTACCGTGATAGGTCAATTCGTCAATTCCTGACGTTCATCTATGTCTTTATTTAATTCGAAGTTCGTGGTATTAATCCAACCTTGTCCCCAGGGTCTACTTTCATCCTCGCTCTCAATAGTGTAGACATTGGATGGTAAAGTACCCCGCCTTATTCTGACTGGTTACCACAATAACAACATGATTATTGTAATAATCGCAAGTAAAGAATCAGTGAATATAATTTTTCAAGAACTGCACATGACAAAACCTCACAAACATTAAACAATCTTTAAAAATGTCCAAGATGGTTCTATCACCAAACCCAAATCATCAAAATTGCAAATTTTCTCATTTCATTTAAACGTCGTTCTGGCCATCCAATTTCGTAAGTATGTAACCCTATCTGAACGGACGTGCATTTAGTGTGAGATTCATACACCAGCCTGGAAAATTACGACGACGTACATGCATAATAGTGCATGGATTTTGTAGCCTGTAGTTTGGTATCCTGTAGCCTCTTTATGGAAGCGAAAATTATTGCATTGCCAGACTATACTCACACCGAACAGATCATCTGCAATGTACCTAATTATAATATCCAAATTTTTTGGATATGCAAATGATCCAAAACCAGGTGAGAGAGCAGCTGGAAGCGTATTGCTCGAACACCATGGGGACGAGGTTGGGTAACAATCAGCAGGTAACATACAAAGGAGAGTCAGGTTGGCACAACACTCCTTTCCTCGCTTTCCACCTCTGCGACCCGGGATCGAATCTCGTCAAAGACAACATGTGGATTGGGTTTTCAGTCCCTACCTGGCTCCGCCCCCCCCCCCCCCCCCCCGCCCGCGAATATCATGCTGGGACTTTCCTCTTATCTCTTAACTGAACATTGTTTCGTCTTCTCCCTACAGGTTTCTTCAGGATTTCAAGATGAACTTTTGAGGAATCCTTGGTTTCGTTACCAGAAAGAAATTAAATAAATAAATACATGAATAATGTGAAGATATTTAGTGCGATGTAGAACTTGCTTCTTTATTATTACATTTCTTTACCCAGGGTATGTCCAAACAGTTAAAAACTGGTTTCCATTGGGGACCTGCATAACATACAAGTTATTGCATACATGTACAATTATAAACACTATAAGATGAAGTGCAAATAAAAATAATGATTATGAAGCTATTTTACAACATGATAAAAACAGACTGAATTTAACAAAAATAACGTGAACACAAAGACTCGACATATAGTTGTGCAATACAATTTGTGGAAATACAAACACAAATTGAAGGCTTTAACGGTTTGCTGATTACGGGAGGGGCGAAAACCCCGCGAAACCCTTTTGGGGGAAAGCACGGGTAAATTCCAAATGTGTATGGCAACCAAGTTTGTCAACTCCGTAAATCAGAACAGAATTAGTTCTAGCAAATAACGAGGATGGACATGTTTACTCGTTTGCAGAAATATTACGGAGCGTTTTACGAAGTTCTGTTTTGAATAAAGTTAAACAGGTCATGGTCTTCAATTGTACATGCAAATTATTCGATATGATTGGACCAGTTACATCAAAACTTGTGGCGTAGGATTCTTTTCTCTCGAAATGAATCTTCAGTATCATATGGGTAGATTGTCTCCTTTCACGAATCCGAGTAAGTGGTGTGAATATATTTATCATATACAGAGGAGTTATTTTGTTTATAAATTTGAAAACAAGAAGAGCTTTGTTATGCTTAACTCTTTCAGAGAACGAAAGCCACTTAAACCTATCAGGACCGGGGGGCACATTCCTACCGAACTTGTTATAATAACCCCAGAACGCTTCGGCCGATCGACATGAAATGTTGGGACTTTTCCTAACTTTGATCGGGGGTCAGTTTGGTACCAAAACCAAATTTCTAGGATTTCCATGGTTACCATGGAAACCGATGTAAAAACCATGGTAACCGTGACATTTAGCTATTTATGCGGAAATGCATAGAACTTTCGGCAAATATCCAATGTCACATGACTTACCGCAATGCATTATGGGAATCCAAGATGGCCGCCAGCTACACGAATAGCTTTTTACCATTTCGGGCCTTTTTCGTCACATTTTAATTGTTGTTTAATACAATTTTGAGGAAGTTTTGGACTGGGAATTCATAGCTAGCTATGTGATTGCCGTCATTACAACATTTCAATGAAAACAGTCCTTTTTGGGGTAAAATATCCAAAAATCATGATTTTGTCCCAAAAATTACCGAAAATTAGTTATAGCGCCACCAGCGGTGACCTTGGATGTCCAAAAATGGATTCTAATGATAGACAATCATACAAATAATACGTGTGAAAATTCTGAGGTCATTTGAATAAAAATTGTAGAAATTATGCCAAAAATACTGTTTTTGACCAAAAATGGGCAAGAAATGAGTGAAACGCCCTCTTGCGGTCCGGCAGTGCAATCAAAATTATGGCATCTTATAGATTTCCGGCCAACACACGTCTCTGCCAAATTTCAGGTAAAAAAACCAAAGCATATGGAAATTACGGAGGGGGGCACAATGA
>JAULKO010049035.1:0-10824 GCA_032356045.1 Mediaster aequalis | reverse complement strand
AGGTAAGTTGATAAAATGTAAGAAATATATTGAAATCCCCAGCCCAGCATACATTTACCAAGCCTTTACCTCAGCAAATTTTTCATGTTAATGTACAGTCATGAAAAAATGTGTAGCCTACCGGCCTACATGTATATCTTTGTATCTGACGTGCTTGGAGGAGTGGAAAGAAGACCCACGCAAAAAAAAAAAAAAAAAAAAAAAAAAAAACTGCCTTTTTTTTATCATGTTTTGGTTTTTTTTTAAAGCATACATGTACGTATTAATGCTAAAAAAAGCATTATTTAAATGAATGGTTTCAATCTGATTGCTTGCAGTTTATGAAGCACATGCACCATACACCTGAGAAATATTTTTTGGAATACTGTCATCTTAGAGATTTTGCAAATTGGGTTACATCAATTGAAAATAAGCAAAGTATAAACGTGCACGTTTTCACTGACAAAATTAGCATTTTTTTGTTAAATTTTCAAAGATTAGTTTTGTTTTAAAGTAAATGATTAGAATGAATTGACTGTTTGTTAAATGAAACAAATGTTAATAGGAATTTTTAGGAACTTTTATATTGTGCTATTGTACTTAAAGGCATCAACAAGTTACTATATCATTTGGTTTTTATTTCCACTGCAAAACAAAGTAAGTCCTGCCATCTGACACGCACTCTGCCTTGTGTAACACAGAACGCCACTGTGCTACATTGCACAATTGGGCCACACTTGGTTAGAATGTATTACAATATTCTCCATTTAAACTGACCTTGTTCAAATGGCCAGAGTGGCAGGTATGTAATGGTGACCAGGAGATCCATGTGCTTCAGTGGGACCTGGAAGTGGGCCTATTACTGTTCCTGTAATCCATCAAGAAGCCAAGTGTTGCGATCTGCCTCAGTATATGTGCAACAGAGAAATGAAGGTTTGTTCTAAGAATTATAAAAGTATTTCTTAACGTTTAAACTCAAACTACAGGTTTTGTATTTTTCTTGGATTGAGTCCCCGTCTGGCAAATTGAAGATGAGTGGAGCTTGCATACACATTGAAAACTGCAATGTTTTTATTATCTTTGGGGGGGGGAGCAATGTCTCATCTAGCCACCTGTCTACCTGTCCCAGTGCGAGGCACAATCATTTTAGACAGGCTGTTTTTGCTTCTAGAAAACTTTAAAAAAAAAACTTTTATCTTAATTATTTAAAATTGGTAACTAAAATCTTAATATCTCCTCCCGAAATAGTGTGTAAAATGGTTACATAGGCTCAGAGTGCTGAGGGGTATCTGTTTCCAAAATTTGGCCTGGAGTGGACAGGGAGTTTTAGTCTTTGCTGGGAGAGGACAGGCGCTTATTTTAACCCTAGATGAAACTCTGGTGGGGTGTGCTTCGTGCTTATGAATATGCTTTTACATTTAGATGTAAGTTGAGTAGATATATATCCATAGCCGTGTTCGCATTGGACTTTTTTTGGTAAAACTTACGGAGACTTTTGTCAACTTAACTAAATTAAGTCCCGTGTGGACAGCCAGTAAACTTCCCAAATTGTCAAGTGTCGGTCGTTGATTGTAAGTTTTACCCTCCGCAGTGGTATGTTTTACAGGGCCAACCAAGTCGCGGAAAAGTTACATTGTCTGTTTTACAACTCTGAAATGCAGTGTTGTAGTACTCGTACTCGTACTCGAGTACTACTCGAGTACCATTTTAAGAGTACTCGTACTCGTACTTGTACTCGAATGTGAAAGTACTCGTATTAGAACTGACGGTACTCGTACTCGGGCAGCAAAGTAGTGGAACTCGACACGTCAAAATTGTACTCGATCAACAAGGTACTTGTACTTGAATAGCAATATTCGATTAAAAAAAATTGTATAGCTTGACTTACCACGGCCTTACTACTCATTTTATCGATACTTTCAAATGATTGATTGCGGAGAAATCGACTTCCTCTGTGCACCGTCCGGACAAACAGCTAGCTTAGCCGTAAGTGGGTCAATTATGCACATTGACCTATTTGCCATATGTGCGCACACTGGCCAATCATGTACGTGAAAGGCCAAGGTGTTCCTGATAATGGTCATTCGATTAACTTGGGTGATTGGAGCAAGGATATGTACGTGCACTTGCGTTTTGTTTTGTTTTTAGTCTGAGGCATCCAAAGGCCCAAAATACATGAAGGCTTGGGACTTTAAATGCACTGTAGATTATTTTTATTAAATGATCTAAACTTTCATGTCTGTATGTCAGCTGTGTAGCATTTCCTTGGAAACACTTTCATTTGGGACTGCTATTGCAGATTTAAAAAAATGTTTTTCAAATTGTTGAAAAATGCTTACAAAGACAATCCGTTGTTTTTATCACATGTAATTAACACATAATTTTCAGCTTCAAGCACAATGTACTCGGACTAGCACACGGAGGTACAAGTACTCGGACTCGTACTTGTACTTGGAAGTACAAGTACTTGTACTCAGAGACCTGTGCTTGTACTCGGTTGGCAAAGTACTAGGACTTGTATGGTACTCGGCAATCTAAGTACTTGGCAGTACTTGGTACTCGGGATAAAAGTACTCGACTACAACACTGGTGAAATGTCCCGTGCAGACGGTCTTTGTAATTTAAAACTTGCAATGTAATCACGTGACTTCCATATGGGCTACCGAATTGCGTGAGTTGTGCATGTAGGCCTAAATACATATTGTTTTGGGCCTGCAGGCCTCGACTTTGATATTATCCCAGTGTACAAACACCTATAAAAACTGCCTGTAATTAATAAAATCTAATCAGACACACTGATGGCAAGTAAATACGAACATTTCATGACATAAAATAAATACATGATATGTGTGAGCCCACTTAACGCGAACCACGCACGTGGGCTCCCAACAGAAAAGACCAATGGAAAAAAATGTTACACGCTGTCATGGTACAACAGCTGATCAAAATGGGCGTTGTTGGCTCCACTCAGCAGCATGGCATAACCACTTCAGTCAGAGGTTTTTAGTTTCTGAAGTTGTAATGTAAAGGAGTAAGTTTTTTTAGATGGATACAGAAATTATATAGAATATTTAGCTGTTTTTGGATGATAATTATCTCGATGCATTATATTTAGATTTTTTTCTGGTCGTGAAGAGTTGAGAAATGTAGTGTCATTTCTGTGCTGCGTGAGTACCAGTAGTCCTTTGCATTCCTACATCATCAGTTGCAGAATGTAGGCAATACATGTTACATGTATTGCCTACATTCTGCAAGTGAAGGGAATGTCCAAAAACCTGTTGGAAAGATTTGTTAGATTTTGATTCAGTTAGGATACTGAGGAAATCAGCATACCAAGAACCTTAAAAACTTTTCTAAATTCAGTTGTGACTTGTACACCGCCGGGGTCAAAGAATGAAAATGCACCCACATTACTCTACATTTCACTGTGATTTTCTGGTAGCACAATATTTTGCGCTTTATTCCAGACAACATCTGGTGTCAGGTTAAAAGGTCAATAGCAACGATGGTAAAGTTACATGGCAAATGACTTTACGCGGGCCAAAATTAATCCAAGTGTGGGACGCACTGAAAAATGACCACAATAGCTGCGTTCACATTTAACTTAATTTTGTAAAAGTTTACCACGAGTGATTGTTAACATTCCATTGTGGTCATTCTTCCGTGCGTCCGCACTTGGATTAATTTCGGCCCGCGTAAAGTCATTCGCCACGTAACTTTACCATCGCTGCTATCGACCTTTTAACCTGACACCGGATGTGGTCTAGAATAAAGCACGAAATAGTGTGCTGCCAGAAAATCACGACGAAATGTCAACATGGTGTCGGTGCGGTTTCTTTCTTTAACCCTGGCTTGGTGTACAAGTCACAATTGAAATTATACAAGTATTTAAGGTTTTTTCAATGCTGATTTCCCCAGTATTTTGAATCGATCCTAACTGAATCAATGTCCAACAAATTTTTCCAATAGGTTTTTGGATGTTACCTTCAGTCGCAGAATGTAGGCAATACATGTAGGAATACAAAGGCCTACTGGTACTCGTGCAGCACAAAAATAATCGCTACATTTTTCAACTCTTTATGACCACACAAAAATCAAAATCTAATGCATCAAGATAATTATCATCCAAAACAGCTGAATATATTCTGCATAATTTTGGTGTACAACTGGTTTTTTTCTGCCAAAACTTACTCCTTTGGACCGAATTGACTACATGCTGCTGAGCTGAACCAATTCTACAATGCCCATTTTGATTAGCTGTTGTACCATGACAGCGTGTATCAATTTTTTCCATTGGTCTTTTTCTGTTTGGAACCCACGTGCGTGGTTCGTGTTAAGCCGGCTCACACTTATCACGAATACGTTGAAAAAAACTTTCTCAAAAAGGTGGTCAGCAGTGGTCATTTTCATGAAAAACACAGAATTTTTTTTTTCCCCGCACATTTTGAATTGATTTAATCCACACATGGTCAGTTTAATGAACAACCTTGTTGAGAGCACCTGATATGGTGTCGTTGCAGATTAAGGTCAGGCAGTGGTCGTTAGGGGTTACCTTATGAAAATATGCTAGATGCCACTGTTGTCTCCTTTTTTCAATTGATTTCAGCGACAATTGAGCAGTTACACCAATGTTCTCTGATCGGGTCATTGCAGATTTATGTCAGTGGTTACCTAGTGGTCAGCAGGGGTCATTTTCTGGCAAACATGCAAAATGGTTCTTTTCTCACATCTTTTCAATCAATTTGGGCAACATTTAGTCAGCTAAACCCGTGTCGAGTGCCGAATATGCAGGGTTGAAGATTAAGGGCAAAGTTTGCTTAGTTGTCAGCACTGAATATTTATTGTCTGGTAAAATACCGACAACCGACTAATATTTCTGCTTTGTGAAGCACAGACATCCTGCTGAAGTTACTATTGTTGTGGTTTGTAGTTTAAAATTTCAAATATTCAGTGTTACATTTTACTGGCTAAACATCCAGAATCTTTTTTTCATAGATATGCTCCGTGATTTACCTGTGTGCCTACACATTGATTGTCTTGCCAGTATCCTGGTTGACTTTGATGAAAATGTTGGGATAGCTGCTCACCACCGAAGCCAAGGTAAACCTATAATGCCTGCAATTCCAAGTGTTTACATACTGTGGATGGAAAAGTTACTGCCTAAAGCGATACTACCTCGTGCCACAGATGAGTATTATAACATCTTGTACATTATTATTATTTTTTTGTTATCATTCAAGAGCTTGTCAAAAGTTGTGTGCTGTATTTACTGTCACACCGCCTAAAAACTAAAAACTTAATGCCTGTGAAAGTACATGTATTTTCCTTCATCAAGGCTTTAAACTATTCCCATAGTGACCAAAACTATTCCCATAGCTTCCATGGTAATCAGACATCCATTGCAAAGTATCGATATAATTGGTGGTGCAAAAGAATTATTGACTAATGATATTTGTGACAGAGATTTTATAAGGTACACTTCATGTGGAAATAATTAAAGTCTCTGCAAAATGTGAACAATTGTTTTCATTTAAAGTTCACTTAAAAATCTGAAATTGAATGTAGAAATGTACACGTAGAGGTTCCCAGTTTTTCAACATCTGTCCCTCTTGTGCTAAAAGTCCTCTCTTAACAAAAGAAATAGTAGCCTTTTTGTGTCCAATAAGTATAAGGATCAAATATGAGTATCAACTTTGACTTGCAGTGATCCTTTCTTGCATTATCTTGTGAACAGTAGATACAATTTTGGGGTTAAACAGAGGTATATTAATGTTTTGCTTTGGGAAAAAAATGTTAACTGGAATTGTTTCAACATTTTCTTTTCAGACCATAATTATGTACATGTATCTGGGCTAGAAGAGGATTTGGTAAGTGGTGACGTTATTTTCTTGTGTTTGCAATTCATGTTTGTATGTCATTTGTCATCTGCATCTCTTAAAAATATGTTTAAAGTAGTTTTTGAAAAATTGTTGAATTTTTTTGGGTCATATTTTATGATTTAAACTGACCAAAAGGGTAACTAAGTACCGAAAACCTAAAGTTCAATTGATTTAGGCCATTTTGTCCATTTCTTTGAGCTCAAACAGTTGAGTGGGTTGTTTAAAAAAAAAAACTGTTTGACAAGGGGTCACACTCAACAGCTACTGCCACTGTCCTTGGCCTTCATTGGCTATTTGGAATGGGCAACATATCCCACCGTTACAACACCTCAACTCCTTCTCAAGGGTGCAGGAACAGCCAGCAAATAGAGTCTTGTGACATCATTCCACTGAGGTGTATTTCCTTACTTGTGAAAACCCCAGTACCCAGTACATGTATTCCCTAATACATACAGCCAAAGCCCAAAGTGCAATCCTTTTGTGTGGTACCCTCAAACATGTACATGTATATGTACACATAGGTATCCATTTACTAATAGGTAAACAAATAACAAAAATTATGTAGCCTTTTACACCAACCCTTTGTCAGCATAAGGGTATGCAGTCACATGTTTTTTTTTTTTAGTTCCATGACAACAACTTTGTTGTTGTCATTTTTTGTTTTTCAGTCACAAATACCAGATCTATCTTTGTCCAATCATTAAATGTTTGGGTATGTAAACATCATCATCATCTTCACTAGCATCATCATTGATCTGCTATAAGGCCACAACACAATGACACATCTGCTATTTCCACCTCAAGGTCTTCGCATATCAGCTTGGTGTATGTCTTTCATTGTTATGCTCTGCCCCTTACTTTGTGTAGGTGTCCACAAGATCAATCTGGACAGTAGTAGTGTACAGTTAGTTAAAGGCGCTGCCTCTGGATATTATTTGACAGTGTCTATATCCCATATACTGTTTTTCATTGGTCAGCAAAGAATGACCAAAAACATTGCATTTGTTTGTTAACTGACCTCAATAATACAGAGGCACCTGTGGTAACCGGGTAGAATTGTATCATCAAGCAAACATGATTTTTTATATTACAGGAAATTCCCCCCAATCTTGATGACATATGGCCTGTATGTGGAAATCCACATGCTGCAGTCATTGTGGCAGATCAGTCATTTGCCGTCATTGACATTGTTGGCAATGATTTGAGGTGCTTGTCGTGCAGGAGGGATTATTGCAGGCACATCATGAAGGTCAAGGCAATTCTAGAGCAAGTCACAGATTTGCCAGTCTTCTTGGCCAATATGTCAGCTATCTTGCAGTCATCTTCTACTGACAAAAGGAGAACAGGAGCAGGATTAGTTTCTTCCTGGAAATCCATTCCGTTTAAGCTTGACAACATTCGACTACAAGAGATGATTGCAAAACCGGTTACACAACGAGTTTGCATAGTCAATGACAGTCTCGCACTAATTCCCCCACAAGATGGTATGTGTGAAAGTTGTCATTCTCCATGGAGTGATGACACCTTTCTTAAGGGTCAATATCCCGTGTTCACTCTCCAGAATATTCATCAAGCATCAGGTATGACAAATTATTATATAGTGTGTCTTTAAAAAATAAAAAGAAACCAGGGTGAATTGCTTAGGACCTATACACATTTTCCATAAGTGTAATCTTTATTTTAATTTAAAGCCCATTTTGCCTTCTTTCATTAACCAGCAACACTACACTAGGGTCACGCATGACTGATTAGGTACAATTTGATTTTTGGATGTCAGAATTGGATTTGTTCCGGATAAGGGATCGACAGTTTTCCATGCTTTTAGTCTAACAGAAAGAGTCCAGTAGTCTGTTTAAACAATTGTGTTTTCCAATTTTGGTGGGGTTATCTAAAAAGCAAAGGTTTGCACCTCTGACATGTCATACTGCGGGAGACTCAATCACACCTCTCCACCTGGAGACATTGATAACCTGTGCGAGAGAGAATTGTGAGAAGTTGAGGCACTATGGTAGCAGAGGGACATGATCCGTAATGCATTGGTGGCAATGAAGAAAAAGCTTATGCAAAGAGAAATGTGGGACACGTTGGAGGAGTGTGACAGCTTATTAAGCAAAATTGTGTTTATTTCCACGGAATTGTCACAGATTGAAAAAAAAAATGTTGTAATCTCAAAGTCCACATTTATGCTGCCTCCGTTTTCCAACAGAAAAAAATCACAACTCTCTAGTCACACATTTAAATGGTGCAGAATGCACTTATCTGTAACACCATTTGACACACAATCTGTCAACAAACATCCAGAGACCTTTCTTTTCAAATAAGTGGGTATGTACATTTCCTACATTTAAAAAATAAAGTTGATAAGTTTAATTCGACAATGTTTAATACCAACAACATTGAGGTTGACGTTTCAACTAACAACCATTTCCTGTACGCAATGTACAGACTGTTTTTGTTTTGTTTTGTTTTTAAATATGAGAGCAATTTTTGCATGTGAAGAACCATGTGATTATTTAGTTTTCTTCAGGAAGTGCAGCAATGTGACATGTGACTGTGAACTTCAATATGATGGCTTGCCCGACTGCTTATTCAACATGACAACCTATTTGATTGACCACTGCGTCCTGAGACAGTATATGTATCAGTTTATGTATGGAAGGTATAGAATCTTATTTCATTGAATTTTTTTAAGGGGTTACAGTAGTGGCATAAACCCATGTCCAAATGTGGGGGGATGATGACTTCCCAAAATTTTCGCCTGAAAAATATTTTGTCAAACAATCCACAAGGGAAACTGACTAGGTAAATTTGAATACATTTTAAAGTGAACAAAGAAACTGGCAGGAGCGGGATTTGAACCTGCGACCTCCGTGTTACCGTACCGGCGCTCTACCAACTAAGCTATCTTGCCCTATATGTTGGCGGTCTCCCAAATTGTCAGTATTGTTTGACAAATTATAAGTTAAAAAGTCGTATCCTCATTGAGTGATCCCCACAGTGTCGCTTCCCAGGTTGTATCGTAAAAATTGGGTGTGATCCCTGGCTATACGGCATTCTGGGTTTATGACTTCTGACTAGCGCCCACCCGAACAAAGATACTGACAATTTGGGAGACCGCCAACATAGGGCAGGATAGCTCAGTTGGTAGAGCGCCGGTACGGTAACCCGGAGGTCGTAGGTTCAAATCCCGCTCCTGCCAGTTTCTTTGTTCACTTCAAAATAAAAAATATTTTGATGGGGATTGGGAGTGGGTATAAGAATTATCAAGAACTTTAGGGCACTCGTTAAAACGTATACCACATGTACATATGCAGCTCTGAACATCATCGGTAAGCCAACAGTACAAATAATTTATCACATGATTTTATGTTGTGCATTTAGTGTCGCAAAATATGCCTACTTTTTGTTCTTGGTGCATGAAAATCTTGGGGGATGATTCTATGGGACACCCCCCCCCCCCCTTTGGCCAGTGGGGGGGGGGATATATCCCCCCATCCTCTTTGGATTTACGTCCTTGAATGTCTTCAGTTTTCCACAAACGTTTTTATGTAGAGCTACTTCTTTTTGGGAGACTACCAATTCAACCTTAGTCTGTCCTTTTTACGCATCTGCAGCCCTTGAAAGGAAAAGGCCGTTCTAGCATTTAAAAGCATTATCAGGCTACAAAAGTACATGCATAACAAGAAAGAAAAAATTGCCCCAAAGCTATGACATTGTGGTAGTTGAATGGCTTTCTCTCTGTTATTTGTGTGCTACTGATATACCCCCCCCCCCCCCACCAGTTTGAGGTCCGCTTTTTTATTGAAGGTCCATTGTTTGCCAAAATTAAAGAAACACCAGGGACATTGGTAGACGACCCAGTACATCATTCATAATCATTGTCAATTGAACGGCACCCTCAGGGTCAAAAAAAGTGTCAGCCCCTGCCCCCCTCCAATCCCCACCCCTAAGCTACCCTAATCCCCACCCCTAAACTACCCTAATCCCCACCCCTAAACTACCCATCCCCCCACCCCACCCCCACCGCCTGCTTTGCAAACTATTTTTTTGACATAAATATTTGGGTGTTATTTCTTGGGCTTTAATTTTTTTTTACCGACGCACACAGGATCAGGAAGAGGGTGCACTTGTCCCCCCGTACCCCGTACCCCATCCCCTCTTCTTCAAGGTCTGGCTACAAGCCTGACCGTTGTGAATGCACGTACCACATGTATGTGATATTAAACAATACTTTCACCGGTTTTTTTTTTTTTTTTCAACGAAATTGGAAAGGTTATCCTTATTCCTTTTTTTTCTTGGTAAGAAATTCCAGACATGGATGGTGGCATTCAAATTTTTTTTTTTAACATTGGCTGGGAGTGAGAAATTTGGTCGGTCGGAAGTGAGAACCACTTACATAAAAGGGAAGACTTGGTCTTGAGAGGGCTGCGCTGGTCTTGATCCAGGCCTCCAAAAGTCTATCTTTGAAGGTACAAGTTTTCATGTGATCACATCCATGATCATGCATTGATGATGAACAGGTTTGGAAGCAGCTTCCTTTGCAGAACTCTTCCACAAAATATAGGATTGTGATAATAATTTGCTAAAAAGAACCTCGCCTTTGGCTCAGGCCTCTAATGCCTGTGACTGCGACCCTATCATTGTTAATCCTGTGTCAAAAACTATGTTTAGTCCTGGACAAAAACTTTACTCATTTATTAATGTATTATCTAAAACATGTTCTTTGAAAAGATCCAGGTTTTCAGTTCCAAACAGTGACAACAACCATCATCAATTCCTTCACAACGTGTAAAACAGTGAAATACTTTTACATTACTTTCTTGGAATTGGTACAGTGCTAAATGCAACCTTCCCATACAGATTCTTTTTGTAAATGCACATTGCAAGAATGTTTATCTTTATCCTCAGATCCCCCATGTTTGGATTCTACAGTGTTTGGGTGCAGATGCAGAATGACGCTGGAAAT
>JAULKO010048926.1:0-10826 GCA_032356045.1 Mediaster aequalis | reverse complement strand
CTTTCATAAAATTGGTCACTGCTCAGTCAACCGTGAATGTAATGACATGATCAGGGTGTCATTTTAAAGAGGAGATTTAACCCTAACAGATGATATCTCCCTTTGATTCACATGTGCCCTACTTCTGTTACAATAAGCAATAATATCTCGGTTTCGTGTTTTTTTTTATCCACCATGTACAGCATTATGGGTTTATGACTTCTGACTAGCGCCCCGAACAAAGGTAATGACAAATTGGGAGACCGCCAACATAGGGCAAGATAGCTCAGTTGGTAGAGCGCCGGAACGGCATTCCGGAGATCGCAGGTTCAAATCCCGCTCCTGCCAGTTTTCTTTGTTCACATTGAAAATTGATAAGAAGTATCTAGTCAGTTTCCCTTGTGGTTTGTTTGATGATATGTTTGTATTGCCAGACAAACAGCAATTCAAAAAAAGAATTAATTTTCGGGGTGAAACTCGATTAGCACGGACAGTATATATCTTTAATATAAAATGTTTTCAGGGATAGTATTTGATTTCTGTTTTTTTTCAAATTCCTTTACATAATCAGATCATATTGTCTTTTCAGAACATTTACACCTTCTTTTCACACCGACATCAACAAATGTATTTTCCTGTCATTGATGAAACCAAAAAATAATGATGTCAATCGCAAACGTCAAACCAATGCGCAGACGGAATGATGTCCTTACCCCTTCCACACGGTTCCACATAGATGACGTTGGATTGAAAGGAGGTACCGAACACAATTCAATTCTTAACACCTTCATTTCTAACTAAGAATTTTAATTTTTGCCTTTTTTCACACAGCAGAGTTGAATGTGACTACTTTTCAGTAAAAATAAACACAAATGCCTGAAAATCAATTACCTGCAATACAGTCCCGATTTCGACCAATATAAGACAAAGATGCAAAACCAAGTGTAACTTTTTCAGAAGAAATTGCATTGAAAGGTGAAAATTCGCAGTTAAAAAAGTACGTGTTTCTTGTAGATAAGTAAAACTTTGAAGTGATTACATTAACCATTAACTACGAAATTTCTAATGTGGAAATGTTGTTAACGTTTCGATCTCTGTATACAACGGTGGCGTAGCGACAGAAGGTGGAGCCGTCAGGGAATTCACCCCATACAAAACAGAAAAAAATTGGACAAACTTCCCACGCATAACACGCGAGTATTGACTTTAAAAATAGACAGTTCACGATACTGGGAACTATTAATTGGTGGCAATTTGTTATTTTCAGAATGGAAAATGCCAGCAAGTATCTCTAAGTGGTCAGAGAAAGACGTACAGCAATGGCTCCTAAACATTGGCTTACCAGATTCTGTGGCAACCCGATTCTGTGAAGAGGGCATGACAGGTGAAATGCTCCTCCTGTATACGTTAAAAGACTTGCGGAATGACTTTTCATTAGGTTTAATGCCTGCACGTAAGATTATGTACTTGAGAGATGGATGGTTAAAAACTGAACACGGTGATTGCAAGGAAGAAACGGGCCACGTGACTGCTCGTCTTCCTTCGACCATAGAGCTAGAAGGATCAATGGGGGATGTACCACCGCCTGGTGTGAGCAATGTCGTCACCAACACCATCAATGTGGAGTCCAGTTCACAACCCATCATCATAGTCGGGGGTAATCAGGTCAATACAAACTCATTCGGTGAGTAAAGACATAGACATTGTATTATAGAACATACATATTTATCATATAATCTCTTACAACAGACCTGTAACATTATTCGCTTATAATAACATACTTTGGGATTTCAAAGTGTTCCGTAAAAAGAACGGTACTTGGCAGGTGCAATTTTTTAGAATTTGCTTTCTTCATGTATTCCAAACTTGTACAGGCTGCTCAGTACCCTTAAATGTGACTACAGCAGAGGGTGGAAACAACGTTGATCATGAAACGGCAAAACTCTTTGACAGATTAAAGATCTCCGTGGAAATCAAGAATCCTGACCTCTTGAAGGTGTTTGTGGATATAGTGGAAGCTGCAGGCGGCAAGCTACTTAAAATAGAAAACGGATCTATAAAGCTATTTTTACAATTCGATGATCTCAGTAGCCTCAACAAGTTCAAGACGAAGTGTTCATCAGGTGAACTTGCAGCCGAATTTTCAAAGTCTCTCCTGACCAAATACAATAATAGAAAAGCAGGCTGTGAGCTGACCATTAGCGTAATATTCGAAGAGAGCGAGTACCAAAAAGGATGTGACTTCTTCAACAGTCTAGGTAAGACGAAGAACCACTAATACAGTATTGAGAAATCCAAACCTTTTTATTTTTATAACCAACAATGCATTAGGATTTTCTGTATTTTTTTCTCAATAGGGCTGCTTCAATATTGTTTTTGAAATATAATATAGAAAGAATTCCCTACAAAGGAAAATTTTACGAACTGTCATGTGTTAGTACAAAATAAATAAAGAATTGTTCTTATTACTATATTTGGCAATAAAATCTTGTTAGGGGTGGAAAAAAACTAAGACCCAAATATTGGCATATTATTTTCACATTTAATTTCCACGTTCTCGTCCGAGGAGGTGCATGATATAAGTTCCCCATACTGCAAAGCTTTCATGTTCTGCGTTTCTCGGTAGTGTTTTCGACTGAAGATGTCATTTGTTTTTTATGTATTGGAAGAAAAACGGAAGGAAACTACGCGACAACTGAATACACATGCAGCAGATGTGACGAAGTTCAAAGCACGAGGTAAAACATGTTTATTTATATACACTTTACCAACTGGAGGTCGAATTAGGGATCTTAGGGTAAGGGTCAACTCAAGGTGGCGCCCCTAAAATAAAGCATGTACACATTGAAAACGACGACATAGGCAAAATGTAAGGCATACGCTTCCCCTTTTTTGACTGTTTTAACAATTGTTTTACAATGTCGTCGAAAGATTTCATGGATTGTTCAAAACTGAACTGTACTTTTTGCACTGTAAAAAATAATAATTGCCCGATGTCGTGTGCAAAACGTAAAGACATTGTTGATTACTGAGAGAAATCTGCGTCATTTTGTAGTTTAATGTAGATTAAACTAAAACAGGCAATTGTTTATGCGATGAAATAATTTTTAAAAACTTACTTTTGAGAGCTGTTTTTATCAAGTCCCGTCTAGCGCGCTGGTACCATTTGCCTAAAAGTCGTCGCTGGGGCAGCAAACAAATATGACGTCCTGTTATTGTTTCTCCTTTTACGCCTAGTGCTATGTGCAAAAGGGGAAGCCGTAACACGAAGTCATATTTTAAAGTTTTGTTTGCTGCCCCGGCGACGACTTTTAGACAAATGGCACCAGCGCGCTAGACGGGACTTGATAAACCGTGATGAAAACAAATCTCAAAGTAACCTTTTTATTATTTCATGGCAGAAATAATTGCCTGTTTTATTGTAATATACCTTAATCTACATAAAACTACAAAATGACACAAATTCTCTCAGCTATCAACATCCTCTTTAAATCTTATACTTGAGGCACTTGGGATGATAACAATGAGCAAATTTGCTGGTTTTATCGTCTCAAGCGCCTCAAGCACACGACATTGAACGATTTTAAGTGTAGAAAAATTACTTATTAGAGCGTTTGACAAATGATCAAAATAGATAAACCGTAAATGACCTGGTTCTTGCAGTGGACCGGTGTCATTCTTAATCCTAGTTATGACTAGTACTGGCAACAAACTTTGGTGAAAGAGGCAGTCATCTCGCAGCTCAAACCCTTCACAAACGGACACATACTATACTTTATCGTGCGTTTTGCTTTTTTTATTAATTATTCCTGTGTTGATCTTTCTAAAAAAAAACATCTTCCAGAAGTTCTCACTTCAGACATAGGAAAACATCATGGTGCGAGCCCCTGCAGTCATATTGTTTTCATTGACCCAGAAATTCTCACCAGATCCCCCCATGCAATCCCCATACTTTGTATTTATAAGTCTGGCTCAGCGCCAGTTTTGTAGCGGCATGCCATGCGTGATCAATCATCCGCTCCCGAGGGCCTGGATTCGTGGCCACGATTGAGAGTGTCTGGGTTATTTTGAGCAATAAACACCCTTGGGCTGGTTGGTGGGGGTGCGGGAAGAGGGATTCAGTGGCGAGGGCAACCCCCCTAAAACAACAAATAAACAAATAAAAAACAAAAACAAAATTGTAAAACGTGAAATTTTAATTTCGAGAACCATTCCTGTAGCCTAACTCTGGAAGATGATCAGCTTACAAAAAATCGAGATTTTTTTTCCCGTATTTATTCACGAATTTATTCTTGCCCATCCCTGTAGTCCCGAGTGATCTGAAGCGTGCGCCGCATAAAACAATGACTATCCCTGCTGCATACCCACTCAAGCCTTTCAGAAATGTAAGTATTGATGAGTTATAATATGTCTATAGCTATATAGGATTTTAGGCTACGTGCGTAGCCGAAAATAGGAACATTTCGCACAGTGGTTTGATTCAAGACAACATCAATCATGTTAAACTCAATCCCTCTGGTGTCAGGCCTTACAATTAGCGTGTTTTAAGAAAAACCCTCCTCTGGTTTCCGATCTTGCAATTGATGGTGAACCTTTAACCTTAGTCCACGTAGCCAAGACGTCTGGCTTTAGAACGACCTAAAATGGAACTCACATATTGATCACATTATTAAAAAAGCTAATACGAAGTTATTTATGTTAAGGACCCTCAAGAAGTTTTGTTTTTCATCTAAAGAACTGAGTATCGTATACAAAGGCTGCGTCAGGCCGATTTTAGAATATGCTGATGTAGTATGGCATTCTGGTATTACTGTAAAACAATCTAAAGGAAGTTCACAAAAGGGCTTGCAGAATAATTCAGGGTAACAATTACACCTCCTACTCAGAATCACTTGTAGCATGTAATCTTGATTCTCTGGCCGATAGAAGAGAGCATTGTGTCAACTTTGCCAAGGGCTTGGTACATAACACTCGTACAGATTCAATTATGCCTCCTATTAGACAAGAATTGCACGGGAGAACCCTTCGAAATAGCCATAATTTGTCCTCTTTGCCAACTAGAACCAGTCGTTTTTATAACAGCCCCATCCCTTTTTACAAGAATCTTAAACAATTAAGTCAGCTGGAAATCTGGGGGGAGTATCTCACCTGAAATGTGTTTGTGCCTTGGGTTTGGATTTGTTTTGTTTATCAGGAGCTGGTCTCCACCACTGGTTTGTTATATGTTTAGTTTTTAATTTGATGTTTTTTGTTCATTTAATTATTTTGTATAATAGCTTTTATATATGTTTAATATGTAGTTTAATGTTTTTAATCACATGCAATTTGATCCTCGGGTCACGATTTGTGGTTTTTAATAATAAAATAGTTCAATAGTAAAAAGGTAGAACCTTGCTCCCTCTTTGGAGTCCAAGAATACAAAGTAATATCTTTAACTATATTCATTATCGTTCTGTTGGTAATAGTTCATTTGTTCTTTTACCACGCTTTCCGTTTTCCAATATTTTCGAGTTGAAATTCAAAAGCCCTGAGCATTAAGTACCACTTACAAATATGACACTGAGGAATATTGAACCATTGAAATAAAGGGTCAAACCAGACACTACTGTCAAACCATCCAAGAATTGTTGTCGATTATCTTTCCACCTGGAATGACAATCTACACGGTATTTAAAACATGTCAACACGAAATTGGTTTTAATTAATGCTTTTAATTATCAGATTGTCTTCAAAAACTGGTTCATGCTTCCCACCTCTCTATAGTTTAACGCCTTGGAGAAGCCAATTGACAATAATTTGCAAGATGTGACTGCCAGGGAACCCACTGCTTCAAAGCCCTTGCCTAATACTAGTGTCAAACCTAAAAGCCGTATAAGAGCCCTGTACCGGCACCACGCACCTCCATCCGGAGAGGCAAACCCAACCTCCGGGAGAGTCCTCGACTTACATCCAGAGACCCTCCTGAGATTCAGACACTCTTGGACAAAGCGCAGAGGAGTATCAAAACCTCAAAGGAGACCGATCCTACTATGCTGGTTGCTCACAGTGTTGATTTCACGACAGGAATGATGGACGAGAAAGGCGGCCGTCTACAGCTCAAATCCCATGGCGTGACCTTAGATGTCCCGCCTGGTGCGCTGGGAAACTCACCGGAGATGATATACCTCTACGTCCAGCGTAGTCCGGAGCTCACGACGGCTGGTGATGATGATGTCAGCCCTGTGGTCCACAGCGGCAGCGCTGGTCTGAATTTAAAGCTCCCAGTCATGCTGACCTTACCTGTCGACGTGGATGACCTTTCCCAGTTACAGCTGGTGAACCAAGCGCGCCAAACCTCATCCACTCTAGGAAGTGGAAACCCTTGCCAAGCTTCTGACTCGCTTGTTACGGTCAACGGCGGGCTCTGTACAATGACCGTGGATCACTTTATAAGCGGTTTCGCCTTGACGGCACGGCCGAAGAAGCCTCTATCTTCGTCGGGGACTACTGGACACGTAGAAGTTCAGAACGTCCTCCCGCTGACTATCCCTGCTGCATACACACGCAAGCCTTTCAGAAATGTAAGTATTGATGAGTTATAACAATTATGTCTAGCTATATAGGATTTTAGGCTATGTACGTAAAAAAAGCAGAACCACACAAAAGTTGCTCCCTCTTTGGAGTCCAAGAATGCCAAACCCTGAGCATCAAAAAATCAAAAACCCTGAGCATTAAGTACCACTTAATTAGAAATATGACACCGAGGAATATTGAACCATTGAAATAAAGGGTCAAACCAGACACTACTGTCAAACCATCCAAGAATTGTTGTCGATTATCTTTCCACCTAGAATCAAAATCTACATTGTTTAAAACATGCCAACACGCAATTGGTTTTAATTAATGCTTATCAGATTGTCTTCACAAACCGTTTCATGCTTCCCACTTCTCTATAGTCCAACGCCTTGGAGAAGCCAATTGACAATAATTTGCAAGATGTGACTGCCAGGGAAACCACTGCTTCAAAGCCCTTGCCTAATACTAGTGTCAAACCTAAAGGCCGTAAGAGCCCTGTACCGGCACCACGCACCTCCATCCGGGGAGCCAAGCCAAACCTCTGTACAATGACCGTGGGTAACTTCATAAGCGGTCTCGCCTTGATGGCACGGCCGAAGAAGCCTCGATCTTCGTCGGGGACTATTGGACACGTAGAAGTTCAGAACGTCCTTCCGCTCAGGGTGGGTGTCTTTCTCCCGAGGACTAGACTTGGGCATTCTGGTCGCCTGCAACTCCGGGTTGCGATTTTTTTTTTCATGCGGTTCCCGCAAACCAACAGAGGGCGCCCTTTCCGCACAGTATATTCATATGAATATGCATTTTCATAAGGAGCTGAGTTGCTGACCGTTGTGCACACATATTTATTCCGATTGCTGGCAGATGCATATAGGAACGTGTGATAGGACGCCATCGGAATACGTACATGTACATGATGCACTTCCCTTTTTCGTGATTGTTGTCTAAATCTAAATCATGTCAGGACCGACATGGGATGGCGTAATTATTAAAACTATAGTGTAGTACAGTCTTTATAGCATACAGGCGTATATGGAGCCAGTTGATGATTTATAGTATCTCGTCGTTTCCACAAGGTCCGTGCTGCAACATATTAAGTACAAAATGTCAAGTATGTCGTCTATTCCTTCCTCCATGTACAAGCCAAGGAGGAAAGAATTCCATATCTCACCGCCACCTTAGACCTCGTGTACAAAGTCTATGGGCCAAGGATATAGACTGCATTTGGAAACGTTTTAGGACACCCAGTGTAAAAGACCTTGAATATGTTAAAATCAAACAGGCTGGGAAGGGGGGTGTTGCTGGTGTTTCCAAGAGGAAATGCAATTCAACTGTATTTTCATTACAACAGATCTTTTAATAGATTTTTTCTCTAAATAACATCGGTCAAAAACAAAATCCCGGCGCTTATGTTCCTGATTAGAAGTATCAGTCTAATACAATGGACTTTTTTGACCTTGATGAAACTGGGCCAGATATACCAATACAAGATGTTTGACAACTTTTGTAATCTTTTAGGTTGAAGAAAATACGGGCATAAATAAGTTTACTCTATGAATAAAATAATAACAAACTGTGTTAAAACAGGATTTGTTGGGGGATGCTGTTGGGGGATGCTTTTACCAAAAAAATATTATTTTTTTAGGTTGAGGAATATAGGCACGAATAAATTTAATTTTTGAGAAATGTGCACACATACAAACTTCTATCAAAATGAATTTGTAGTCATTTTTTTGCTTAGAAAAATTCAGCTACATTCTATGATTAACTTTGTGTTTAATCATTAATGAATATTGAAGATCAGCAAATTATGCCGCTTACTAGACTGCATGACAGCATGGCAAAATTATTCACTGGACATGTGTAAAACGTCCGTGGTCGAAGGACCACGGACCGTTTACACAAAAGGTCCGTGCTTACACTGATAAGTATGCAAGGTCGGCATGGTAAGTGTGGCTCCATCATGATCCCTACCCGACCATGCCGACATGTCGCACAATACATGCAATACCGCATGTCCAGTGGCAAACGTTGAACATGCGTGGCGTGGAGAAACATACATATTCATGCTGTCAACAGTGCGTAAAGGGCGCCCTCCGTTGGTCTGCCGGAACCGCATGGGAAAAAAATCGCAGACGGGCGAGTCTGGCATTTCCCCCTTTTTAAAGAAATAATAATGTAAGCACTGCAAAGCTGAATCTTGTATGTATCTCATAATCTGTAGTAATATAGAGCCTAGAATGCTGCCACTGCTAGTGGCCCAGCATCACAAGTGTATGTTGGCAAGCAGGCGTGGGCCCATCACTGTACAGTAGTGGTGGATCGCCTCGTCTGTTTCATTGGTCTGGTTTGCCTTCGCCTCAGGCCATTATCGGCGACCAGGCCCCTCATTGGTTATAAACTAGAAGTTTACATGCTCCATCACACTATTATTCCCTTATTTTTGCGAAATGCTGTCCCAACATTATGTAAAATTACAAGTGATTACATCCGCCATTTAATTCCATTATAGTTTCAATAGTATATATTATGACAACTTTTAACTAAAATCTCTCACTTCCTTAGATCGAAGGTGACCTGAACTTCGAGAAAGGTGCCTGTCTGTTTCCCAACCCCATGACATCGAGACGTTACAACAAACTATGCACTTATCTCGACGGTGAGAATCGCTGGAAGAATCTCGCAGACCACTTCCTCGGCAGAGCCACAGTTAGCTATTTTGAGAAGTGGCAATGCCCTTCCATGGCCTTACTGAATTTTATCTTTTCTTGGTCGTCTACTCAAGGGGCCACGTTAACGCTTCAAGATCTGTGCACAGTGCTCCGCGATAGTAAGTTGCCCAAGGCAGCGGAGATTGTCCGTGAAGAGATGGGAGGGGGAGGAGATGAGAGAGTGGAGAAGTCTGGCAGATCTTATGGCTGTCTTGATCCAACGGTAGCCGCACAATGCATTGCGGACAGAAAATCTGAGGCGGACAATAACGAAGCTGATCAGACGCCAAGAATCCAGTCAGAAAGGGGCCAACAGCAGCTGATGAAAGCAGAAAGGTATACTGCCTACAAACAAGCGGCCACTCAACAGGATCAGCGTCCCGGGAGGGACCGACAACCTTCAGCTGGCTCAAACAGATGGGTCGATGCCTCTGCTTATGATGAGCGTCATATCGGACAACAGCAAAACACAACGTATGAAGAACACGACCGCTACGTGAATTTAAGGAAGTTGGTAGACGTAGAGTCATTGCCAGCAGGTTACGTGAAATTTGTAAAATACAAGGATGCATGAGCTATAGGGTGAGAGTACATACCGGCCCCTTATGATTAAACATGATATACGCAGGATTTCTTTTTAAAATATGAGGAAATATATGGGCTGGGTTGGTTCTTTTACTCGCCCTACTATGTCGCATTACACAGTGCATTACACATGCGATATAAATACACAGCAGTAATAAGTAAGTAAAACAACTTTTAATATAAAACTACTTTAGTTTATACCTATTATACTGAAATTGACTGAAATTGCACATGAAGGGATTTACATTTGTTATATCAACATTACAAGTGGTCATATTTCTTTTAAGAGGTAAATGACAACCAGACACGTATAACAAGGCTGGCTTGAACGTCAGAACTTGATACAGAATACATTTTCAGACGATTAATTTGATCTAAATCCTCACATTTGTACAATTAGTTGTTAATTAATTGGAGTTTTTGTATAGTCACAAACTATGATACAGACTTTCACATATACTTTTATAAGCTTATTTGCGTTGGACGTTTCTGTAAAAACCAACGATTTTTCTTTTTGGTATTCTGTGCCGAAAAGTAGTTTTGTCGTTGACTTCTGCAATAGTTTTTTTTTGTATCTCGTATTGCAGACAAAATGGAAAATTGCTATTTGTGAGATAGGTGATACAGTGCAAAGTGTAACACGTGAATTAACACGCTTTGCAGTGTGCAGAATCAAGTGACACCATCCTACTGATATTTGCTATTTTGTTAACACGATTCTCTCGATTTGGCATTGAATAATATATGTTCTGTTTTCCACAGTCATACAAAGGCAACTGAATTCACCATAAATGTTATGTTATTGTGTGCAACCCGACCCATGCAGCAAAAAAGTTACCACACAGCTTAAAAAAGGGATTTGGAATGGGGACACATCCCAACATTTGACATAAACCAAGTTTATTTCTAACTACGATTTTTCATTAAGGGAATAAAAGTGTGGTGGAGCGTGTATAAACTTGTAGTTTATAACCGGTGAGGGGCCTGGTCGCCGATAAT
>JAULKO010048604.1:0-10835 GCA_032356045.1 Mediaster aequalis | reverse complement strand
AAATAAAAATAGATAATGAAATGAATGAAATAAACAAATCAATCAATCAGTCATTCAATCAATCAATCAATCAATCATAATAAAATAAATGAATAATGAAATTAAAATATAGCGATATTATGAAATGAAATAAATAGAACAAATATAATAATGAATAGTGATAATAAAAATGCGGTAACACATGTGGAATTCAATCTCTCTGGTGAGTGATTGTTGGTTCTGAAAAGAACCGGTGACTCAACATTTCGAACAGTGTGCTCTGTTCGTCTTCAGGAGACTGCTGGATTCCAACTGGAGGTGGTGCTTACCGTAAACCTCCATCTTATTGTCACCTCACCATGCAAACCTTCAAGAGTTATGTAATAAAAGTGATAATTAAACACAAATGACTCCTTCCCCACCCCAACCCCCAACAACCTTGTCTTCTGTTGACCAGATGTACTTGTACCATGTAGTTCAAATCCTCCAAGAACATGTTACTGGATGTACATGTACATGCCTACCTGCAAACGGAAGGACTGATTAGTCTGGTACATGTTAATTCATGTAGAAACTACTGGTCACACAGAGGGTTGACTGGAAAATTGATGTACATGTAGAATAAGCACCGATGGTTGGTTGAGGCGTACCGGACATGTAGTACATTCCCCTTGCCCCACAGAAAGACTTTCCATGTCAGAAAAAAGACAAATTCATCCGCTAACTGCCACACGGTTGAGTCCTCCCCCCCCCCCCCCCCTATGTCATTACATTACGACACAAAACGAAATAGCATTCACGCGACTGTTTGTCAATACAGGGACTTCAGAGTTTTTGTGCAATGTTTTTCCCCCCTTGCCCTTTTGCCATTGATTGGATTTCCTGTTGGATTCAAATTTGTACAAAGGAGCCACCTAGTTTAAATTATCGTGGTTTATTTAAACGATTTTATGCTTTGATGCACCCGTGTACTTGTGAGGAAGTGCCGAGAGAACCGGGTATTATAAATGGCTTTGTGAATTGGTACGTAATTCTTCAGGCTGCCCCCCTTGAACAAACGAATAAATAAATGAATAAGAAAACTGAATTATCAAATCCGTAAGAAAGGCGAGCCTCAAAAAAGAAATTGCATTGAAATTCTACAGATGTGATTTAACTAAAGGACAAGAGTAGATACTTAAAATCTATTGGTATGTTAGGAATTTTAAAAGTTTTTTGGGTAGGAGGATAGGGGTGTCCCAAGCATGTGCATGTATATGTAGTTCGGTTGGTCAAATTTATCTCATTAAAGAGGATGTGGAATGCTGAGAGAAATCTGCGTCATTTTGTAGTTTTATGTAAATTAGGGTATACATTTAAATAGGCAATTATTTCTGCCATGAAATAATAAAAAGGTTGCTTTTGAGAGCTGTTTTTATTGAGTCCCGTTTAGCACGCTGATGCCATTTGTCTAAAAGTCGTCGATGGGGGCAGCAAACAAATATGACGTCATGTTACGGCTTCTCCTGTTGTACCTTAGCACTAGACACAAAAGGGAAGCCGTAACAGGACGTCATATTTGTTTGCTGCCCCCATGGACGACTTTTAGACAAATGGCACCAGTGCGCTAGATTGGACTTGATAAACCTTGATGAAAAAAGCTCTCAAAAGTAACTTTTTAATATTTCAAGGAGGAAATAATTACCTGTTTTATTTTAATATACCCCAATCTACATAAAAGTACAAAATGACACAGATTTATCACAGCATTCAGCATCCTCTTTATTCTGTGTAATCCAGCATGCTTTAAATAATCCATGCAAATGTTGCTAAAGCTTTGCTGCGTAGGCAATTGAATTTGGGATGTGTAGTTGTTGTTAAATGCTCCACGTTTGCCTGCGATGTTGTGGAGTAGACTGAAAAGAAATAAGAGAGGAATCAGATTCTGCAAACTGTTCACCAAACCGAAGTGGCGTGAAGGAAACGAGTTACTGACCTTGCGATAGTCGGAATAATGGGCATTAAAATCTCCCACACAGACGCGTCCGTGTAAAAGTACGAAATACAAAGAGGAATAACTAAATAATGTTGGGGTTGGGGGGGGGGAGGAGAACTTGGTTGTCATAGCCAGGAAATGATCTTTTTAAAAGAGGAAACTGAAGAATGTGTGGACAAAACTGCAGCTCTGTGGGCATCTTTGTGCTTCCCACTGTAGGTTGTTATCCAGACTGCTGCTAATTGTCGACAGAAGCCAAGTGCATTTTGTTCCCAGTGTGTGTATTCAGGTAATGAGGCTCACATTGGAGCAAGCAAAGCCTACCCGATGTTGGTGCATGTAAGTGGCGCGGAAACAATCAGAAAATAATTGTATCCGTGCTGCGCCGGGCCCCGGCCAAGCGCCCGGCAGCTCTCTTCTCCCGCGCCCGAGGTTGACGCACTCCATCCATTGTGGTGACATTGATTGAGATCACCCTGCCAGGAGTATTTGGGAAAGCCAGCGCGCAGATGATGTCATGCCCTTGACCACCCATCACCCCTATTGTTCGCCGGCAGCACGTAGATGGGGTAATATTCTGGAGAGGACCACCTCCGCGTGGCCTCTCAAGGGTCAGTAATGATGTTGTTTTAGTTTACGCGGATGACGTAATCGATACACGGCAAATGAGAGGCACTTTGAGGGTCAGTGGCACAACGGTGCACGGATGTGCCGTTCTTCCTTACAAGCTGCGTTATGAAAGCCAATGCCTTATAACAACATGCATTTTTACGTAATTTGCCAAATGACTCCTTGGAGCTTGCATACGTCTGTCTCCTCTCTCTATCTCCCTTTCTCCCTCTCTCTTACTGGAGTTGAGATGCTTTGCTTTGTGCAGGTTCAATGACCATAAGGGCCATTCCCTTGCACTATAGTGTGGAGACGCGGCGGCGTTGTCCGTTCTTGTGGTTACTCTCCGTGTGTTGGCAGCAGAGCTTTTTCAAACGGGGGACTGCATCTGACGCTGCACAATGCGGCTTAGCCGTCGATGACTGTCCGTGACGGGGTGCAGTCTCTGCGAGTAATTCGGCAACAAAACGCTGAGGACCAATAGCAGTGCCCCGGTTGCGCAGGTCGCAGTGCCCGAGTAAAACACCGAGTGAGTAGAACTCGGGGAAGGAGGGGGGAGAAAGGAGGCGATTCGCCGCAGTGAAAAAGGAGTGTGATCGTCGGCTGGCAGTCGTGGACGGAACATTGACGTGCCTCTATGTACTCTCCGCGCTTTCCGTATCCTGTCTCGTCGCGGGTGCGTAACACCATGGACTTGTACCGCTTTGCCTTCCCGTGGGGCTTTCGCACCTCGCCCAGCTCCGCCACATGTAAGCCGTTTCCTTTCCCTTTTGTTTCTATCCACTTCCAATCAAAAATTTGTTTGCACGTAATTATTCAGGAGACTTTTGTTTTATTTACAACGTTCCTTGTTCTTATTCGGATTTACCCTAACAGTCAGTAGACATCCTACACGCAGGTGTAGTCCACCTCATGTTCACCTCATTAACACATATTTGTTTGCTTTTTTTCAGTAAACATGTCGATAGATAAGGAGTGTTCTCGATTGTATTTTAAAGACTTCCGTGGATTTAGTTTCATGTAATCACGCAGTCATTATCATGTAGTTAAACTAGACTTTTTGCTTACAGGCAAGGATGTGCTCGGCTGACAAAATATTGTTATATGAGCACAATCTTACTTATCTGGGATTCAAACCCACAAGGCCACAACATCCTGTTTCCATTTTCTGGCATGGATTTTTTTGTTTCCATCAGTTTCAGTTATTGCATTTTCCAAATATTTTGAGGGAAGTAACTCTACATTTGACAAGAAACCATTGATAGGAAATCAGAACTTTAGAAATTGGCCATTTTGCAAACACTGCAGATGGGTACCCACATTTGTGTAATGCAGGCTGTTCTAGCTTATTCCCAGAAAACTGCAAAAATGACTGTTCCCAGACAACCCTTCATTGTAACAACCATTTAGTACTGACAACTGAACATCATTTTGCCATTCCTTGTACTTTTTTATGTAAAGTTTTCTGTGGACACTATACTGTTATCAGAGAAACGAGAATGGTGGACACGTGTCAGAATGGGCACGTGTCAAACCAAGGTGTGATGTTTGCGTTCGTCATTCACAAAGTTGTCTTCGCCAAGCTACGTGTCAGTGTGCATAGATCTGTGTGGCAGTTCACGGTTTCATCAGGGATTAAAAATTGTGTATGTCCACTCCCCCAGCGAAGGCTGGTAAACGTCCCGTCCACTCCCAGCCAAATTGTGCACGCTGGTACCCCTTTGCTGCAGTGTGAGCGTGTGTAACCATTTTCCCCACTACACTTTCTTCAACGGCCTGTCCAAAAATAATTCTTGCCAGTCTGCCCGATACATGTACTTTGGCTAGTTGAGACGTGCATTTCTCGTATCCTGTCCCAAAATGCAGCATTTTCCTTGTCTATTGATGAGTGGGAGGGTGGTAGCAAAAGTTAACACGTGACACTTGTGCGGAGATGGACGGGCAGACCTACATGTGCATTGTTTATTGTTATATTTTAGTTTTGTCTGGAACATACACTTTATTCTCCCAAGTAACTGACGCTGGTTTCAGGATGTTGTGTATGTACTACGAATCAGCTTACACCAGATTGTCAAACTATTGGAAGATCTATAGAAATTTTCTTGACAATTATTAAGTCCTTAGTGGATACAAAAAAAATAACGTACAAAGTATACTCAATCCTTATAAGACTTTAAAACTTCCTGATTAACGGAATTGAAATGTGGGTTTTTTGGTTGTTGTTTTTTGTAATCACAATATTTTGGGAAAAGCCACTCTGCGCAAAATCATGTGAATGCGTCAGCCATACAGTACTCTAACCGATGTCTTTTATTTTGAAGAGTTGAATGCATGCAGAGGCTGAAATGTGCCAGACCAGCTGCATTGCATAAGAATTGAAGTGTACTTCAACACAACAAAATTTGGAATAATTTTCATACAAGAATGCTGTTTGATTTTGAAGATATTTAGGTGAGTAATTTGCCTCAAGTAAACAAAACGTTGATACCACACTGCTTTATATACATGTAGGAATGAACATGTTCTGTGGTAACTCAAAATGTGAGAAAAATGAACACTAGTTTGATTTCAACTCATGTTCTGGTAATGCATGCCGTGTACCTGACGAATGTTCATACACCTGCTGTCCGATTTCAAAAATCTGCTTTCCCACGAAAAAAAAAAAAATTTCTCAAAAACTTGACACTAAAGCATTGAAACAATCCTGTGTCTTTCTACGCGGAATTGTCAACTGATATTTGCAAGTTGCGGGCTTGTTTCTGTGTCTGTGTGCTCATTGTCATTTCAGTACAATAGGTGCAACTGTAGCTATACTTGGAAAGAATGCAGCTTAGTACTGCCACATTGTCATTAGGAGCCGCATAACAATAGGACACAATTACAATGGATTTTCCCCCAAAACTCTGATTAACTTCCCTCCCCACCCCCCCCCCCCAAAAAAAAGAGTTGTCCATTTTGTATTTTGGGGGGGGGGGGTTAAATTAAATTTTCACAAAAAGTCTTGATATTTGTTTTTCTGAACTTTTTTCAAAAATTATTCAACATTTTTCACAGTTTCTCAAAAAGATGTTACCTTCCTTCCCCCAAAAGAATTGAGCTTCCCCTATCAGTTTTCATTTAGAACTATGTACAGAGTGATCCCACATTGGTTTCAACAAGCGTCAAAATGACGAACCATTCACGCTGTGGAATATCAACGCCGGTCGCTTATACAGTTTTTTTTGTTTTTGTTTTTAATTTCCAATCCTGTGTCCCCACCAAGGTTGGTTTTTAACCCCAGTAAGAGTGCACTTTGTAACCCCGGGTGAGCGTCGCATTAAACTGCGGGTGTGATCAGAGTGGATATCTCTGGAATCTCAAAGCAGGTACAACCTCAGAATTGGATTGCCACCTTAGGAAAAAGAGAAAAATAGACAAACAAGATTTAAGGAAAGCCGTTGCTTCTTTGTGTCTAAAATACAAATATTTGGCAAAGAAATTTATTTTTTGCGTCCAAAAGATAAAATTTTATGAAAATATTTTTTCTGTTTGGTTGCGTGGACGTGTAGCACAGGTTCAGAGTTGTATGGTGTTTTCATTGTAAATAACCGTTTGTTTTTCTTCCTGCCTGCTGATGAATGGATGTGAACAAAAAAATCTCATTGAAACGGTGGGCAAGTCGTTTATTTAGTCTTTATCCTCCGGAATTCATTAGTAGAGGAGCTTTGCTTCAACGCTTTGCGGTACGTTTTACAACAGTCCTGTAAAGATATCTGGATTTTTTTTTCAATTGAAATGTGCTCTTTCCCGTGACATTGACTTTTGCATAAAAATTTAACACGGGGATAAGATTTGTTTTTAAATTCTCATCCCTGTGATAAAAATTGAAAACAGGATTTGTTTTTTCTTTTTTGTTCTGTAGTGTGCCTATTTCCCAACCCCCCCTCTTTCATGTTATACATTAATATGGACAAAATCCTTGATTTTCTTATTTTTTTTGTTTGCGGATCTGAATGTCTTGATCATTTGGTCATGAAGATGTGTAGAGCTAATTAAGAAATGCAGTCTTGATAAAAAAAAACCCTATGGTTCAATGAAACACTGTACACTGTACCAATCTTTGAATATCTATCTGAAATTGTCTGCCAGAAAAAAATCTAAATGTCATTATCTCCAGCTGTCTGTTATAACAAAAATGCTGCACATAGTTCAATTATCACACGCAGTATCAAAACTGTGTGAAATAATAAGCATGTCCAAACCAAATTAACCATTTCGAATCCATTTTTTGGGGGGTGGGGGGACGTGAATAGATAAGGTCAACAGTGACAACCAGAAAAAAAGGGGAGAAGGAGAAATTCCTATTTTCCAATATGTACTGTCCAACTTAATTGAACTTTCGAGGCAATATATTAACACAACGGGCAATTGTATTCCCGCTCCTGTGTGCAAACCGTTGCTCATTCGTACAAAATTCCTGAACGGTTTACGCATTTTTTTTTTTTCATTGTGCAGCATGTGATGGACAGCCAATGAAACCAAATTTTGCGGGTTGGAGAAAAAGGGAGCTTGTCTATTTCGTATTGCAATCAGAAAAATGCGTAATGACTAATTTTACTTGAATTTGCAGCCTCGGTCGCACAGTGAATTGACATTAACAATGCAAACAATAGGGAAACGTTTCTAACTGGCCAGTAACTCGTTTAAGGGTACGTCGTGCAAATCTAATTTCTGGTCAAATGTCCATCCCGCCGTCATCTCCAAGAGAGCAAAATGCTTCAGCTGATGCTGACATTCCAAAGCCTTCCTGCCGACGACAATAGAAGACTCCACTTTTAACATATATTTTCTGTCCTTTGTTTTGTTATTACTGTATTTTAAAACAAAAATCGATTGGTCCGTCCAGCTTCAGCAAAGAAAGAACAGAAAAGAGAGGAAAGGGGCGTCCAATTCTAGTGCAGTATTTAATTAATGCAATGGACACTAACGAATAAATGGACAGTACAAAAGATCACACCCCCCCCCCCCCCCCATCCGCCATGTGATCGTAAGGTTACTCACCTACATGTAGTACTTACAAAAGCTTATTGAATAGGAACTCTCTCTGTCTCTCTCTGTGTCTCTAAGATTTTGTGAGCAATAATTTGAGTGATAAAGTGAGGAGAGACTGACGTTTCAATCCTAGCGGAATCTTTCTCAAAGGCTAAAATCGAGATAATAATTTGGGATCTCTACAGCAATGTGGGATAAGGTCTGGGCCCGTCTTGGCCTGTCCCTCTCTGACTGCCTTTTGGTTCGTCTCCCCACGTTAGAGCAAGGTATGTGTATATTTACCTGAAGGTTTTCTTGACAAGAAGCCAAATTGGATTTTCCATTTCACATTTTAGCAGTAGGGAAACATGAGAATTTCCTATCCTGTTTTGGTTTTTTGTCTGTGTTCTTTTGCAGAAAGCCAACCTCGTGCATTTAAGAGCATGGCATTATTAAAATCAGCAGGTTTACCACGATGGGAATGTGAATAGCAAAACTTGTAAGAGACTTTTTTACATGGTGCTTCCTACATCAAACTATGGCATGATAGGCTTGTCCTTGTACAGCAATGCTTGCACAGTCTAATGTTGCGCAAATGTAAGCGTATTTCACAGATAACAAGGCATTTTTGCTTGTACGCATGGGTACATCCCGTAACTAAGGATTCTGTGCTTGCACTGTGAGCACAGAATTTGGTAAGCTTGGAATTCCATGGTTAGCAGAAACATGAATGTGGGGACAGCTTGTGGGTTTACACTGGGGTTTCCTCGTCCAATTCTCATATCTGACTTTTCTCCTACTTTTATCCTCACACATCTCCAGTGCGCGTAACCAAATTTGGAATTCTGGCAATGGGAAGAGAACCTACTGAATAAAGTCTGGCCAGACGTTTTTAACCCAAGATGGTTTAAAATGTAAATGATAATTTATGGGTATTCACAATGTATTTACATTTCTCTGAAACTGAGACTGGAAAGACAATCATTGTTTAAATGTTAGAAAAATCGCTTGTTGAAAAAAGTAAGAAAGTTCCAGTTTTGATGTTTCAGCTGCAGTAGGTGCATATATATATTATATATATTATATATATTATATATATTATATATATTATGAAATTAATTTGGATACGAGTTAAATCAACTTTGGCATATTTGATTCTGGACAGACTGTTTCGTACCGTTTGGCACTCTAATTCGTACGGAAAGGGGAAACGGAGTTGTGTAAAAGTGCACGTTAAGGGGAAAGAAAGTGTAAGTCGGGGCGAAAAAGTCGTTTTGCCTTGACATCACAACTACTTTTTCTAGCGAGAATTTTAATGTTGGAAATGTTTTTATTTTTTTCTTTGGGGTCCACATAGCATAATTCTGAAGTTTGGTCGAATTAGGTAAAGTTTGGGTTAGGTTTAGGCCTGGGCGACTAGTGATTTTCAATAGTCGCGGCGACTATCAATAAAAAGTCGCGACCAGTCGACTAGTCGCGACCATTGGCATTGTTTATTCATCCATTAAAACCACTGATAACGCTTGTACAATATCGAACATCTGTGGGTCTGCGCTTGCATAACACACAGGGGGTAAATCTAGGAGACTAGGACGGTGTACATGGCTGAGTGCAGTGTAGTCGCGGCGCTATTTGTTCATGGCTGAGACTAGTCGCCGAATTACGACTAGTCGACTATCTGAAAATTGATGGTCGTGACTACCAATACCATTTGGTATTGGCGACTAGGCCATCTCCTTTTTTTTGTCCTTTTGGTACATTTCTGATTCCCCAGTTGAAGTACAGTAATTGTAGAATAAAGTATTTGTGAAGGTTTTCCAACTACCTTTGCATTTAAGCAATTCGTTTGGCCCGAGCTCAATATCGTTCCAGAATCTGCCGTTAATTAGTCTGACGACTGAAGCACTGGCGAGCTATTTTTGTTTTTCCTTGTGGCAGTCAGTTATTATTGTCAGTTAGTTTTCCCCAATGACAACAATTATGACAGCCTTGGAATTTGTACAACCTTCTTTGAAATGGTACCAGGGGCACAATTGCACCTTGAGAAATCAATGCCTTTTTTTTTGGTTTATTTCCTCTATGAAATGTCCCAACGCCTTTGCAATTTGTAAGCCTAAACTATATGAGTCGCATGAATGAGTGAACAGGCAAACCGAGGAAAGAACATGGAATAGGGAGTGCCTATTTTTGTCCCCACATTGTCTCGGTTATTGCAAGAAAGGAGACTCTAAATAATCACTAATTAGGCCTTAAACAAACCCAATATTTCCATTTCAGCGTGCTATCGCCGTAAATCATTGATTTTTAGATTTTCGTGATGTTTAGGTATATAAGAAAGTCCTTCACTCTGTCCACACCGTTTATATTACATGTGCTGAAGATGGCACCATTCACCAACTGCGGTTCATTTTCCTCCCATATAAAGGGGGGGGGGGGGTAGAAAGACCGTGTTGTTACAGTTAATTGCAGTGGGTGGTGTTTCATAATTTGAAGTGTGCTGTTCGTTGAGAGTACACAGTTTTCATAGCGAGTTAAACTTGCTAATGGCGGTAGCTATCACAACCTTGACACTTCGCTGCGAACGTCGTAGATTGGTGTCGCATTCCATTTTAGCGGTGGTAATCAATGCTTAGGCACATATGCCACCACCACCAGCCATTGCAAATCATTAACCAGATAATTGTGTACTTGCCACTGAATTTTTTTTTTTTTGGCATGCGAGTGTGCGACGGAGTCGGGGCCGGGGCAGTGTTTGGTTGCTCTGATAGGGAGCCCAAGTTTCCAAGTGATGGTAAAGTTTACCAAGCAGAAGCTTGAATGAGCTAATCGGCCGCTCTGCGCCGTGAATTCCATACGTCTGTATGGATGTCATTGATACATGGAAGGCGCATGCACTGTTCTGCTACATGAGGAATTCAGAGTTTGCTGTCAGTTGAGTATACATGTGCACTCTAATTTGAGACAAGTCTGTAGTTTGAATTTGAAGCTGAATGAACAATTTATAGCGCTCATTAAAAATATTTTTTTTAGTTTTCTTTGATTTCCATTCATACCGAGAACTGATACAAAATGGTAAACTATTATACACATGTTGACTGGCAATGAGGGCACTAGTGCAGTCTATGCACCCCGAGGGACTGTGAGTGACCACAAGAGGGTCCTATTTCCTGGAGGCCCAAGGCCGAGGGAAATAGGACCCTCTTGTGGTCACTCACAGGCCCAAGGGGCACATAGAGGTGCACTGGTGTCCGAATAATGCCAG